>LJIJ01000314.1:0-143534 GCA_001718145.1 Orchesella cincta | reverse complement strand
GCTCTAACAGTGGCTGCATCCGGAGACCGAGCAAATCAAAGTTTGTACAGCTCAAACGACCCTATTCAACCATAGAATTAGATGAAATTAAAACATGTACTCCGGCCGGCAATATCACCTCCATCACCTGTTCTGCCAGCTTCAGAAGCTTTTATGTTGTAAACCGTCGCTTTGCCATCTTTGCAGCATTGCATCTTTTTCGTTGAAACCGGCTAATGAATTGCAAGGTTTTTTACTTTCTCATATTAAATACAAGCAGACAATGTCTTGATTAGCATGAATATAATATTATATGTTTGCATATTAAATGAAATGCTGAATGATATTCTTCTTCTTCTTCCCAGCAATTTTTATTGAGCCATAATAAATAAGCATGCATGTTAATCATGCTTCATTTCATTCCTTGTTTACTACAATTTTTATGCATTCGCTTGAGACGAAGCGAAAAAAAAACTTGACAAGGTGAAGGTTTAGGTTTTATCAAAACTGTCAATCTGCGAGAAAAGAAGGCAGAACATGATGCACCAGAAACTGGCAATAATCTTTAAAAGTGTTTGGTTGGGAATCTAATGGCAGAATGTGGTTATCCTATAATGATGATTGTGTCTGCCACAACATAAATTCGATTGAGTATTTCTGGTCATCAAAATATATGACTTGAGCAGCAGCTTAAAATGTGAACGTCAAAACGATAATTTGAATAAAGATGCAGAATGTTTGTTGAATGGAATTTTTATGCAGTTCAATTTTTGAAAGGATGTTGCACAAATACTATTGTAGTGTCTCATTTCAATGCGGTGAGATTCTCCCAACTTTGAGAAAGACCATTTTTGTTTGCAAAAATTTTGTATACCACCCAAGAACTAATATGGTGTTTAGGAGTACAACAAAACAGTATTGTAAGCCAAACAACAGACATATATAGCAGAGCAAGTTGCAAGTCCGGCAGCACTCAAGTCAGTCAACCTCAGCCAGCCTTTTTTAGTGTAGACACTTCATCCCTATTCGAGCTTGCTATATAAAGGAAAATGTACAAAATCATATATATATAAAGAGCCTTCAACTAGTTGCCACACATTGTTACAAACATAATACATCATTCACTAGAGTATAATCATATCTCTCATCGGGTTCAGAAATGATATTAGAAAAAAAGACAGAAAAAAGAGTAAAGCATCATCATCATCATCATGTGCATAATAATTCTCATCAACAAAACTGTAGTATGGAAAACACATTTAAAAATGCCATTCTTTTGCCAAGAAAATTATTTTGAGATTGTTTGTACATTAAGATTTTTGTGTGTGTGGATACAATATATCTGAGTACCTAACTAGATTATAATAGTAATGTAAATACTGGCAGGCTTGCACTCATTCATGTAATATGATATTCAACCACACCAAAGCACCACACAAGAGAGTTAGATTCATGTTGCAGCTTGGCATTTTTTCTGAAATAAAATGTATATAATGTGAAACGAACGAAAAGCAATTAAATTGGAGATAGGTAACAGGATAACTGGTTTTTTCCTTTCTTTTACTTCAGTTTTCTTGTCTCACTTTAATTAATTTTCAGTCAGACTAATGCTCAAGATGTAGAAGGAACAAATCAAGGATATATTGTGGAAGTTTACTTACGCGCAATTTTATAAGTGTTCGTATTCGGTGTGGTATGATGATGAAAATGGGCTTAGGTATACATGCACATGTTTATAAGCAAAAGAAAAGTTTCTTGGAGAGATAAAAACAGTTAAGGAAATTTTTTATATGCTTACTATATCGTTGTAATAGGGAAGATAAGAGTTTATTAAAGTACAAGTTCAAAATGAGCAGTGTCAGTCTTGCTAGATGGATATGTGAATGACTGATATTAACAAAGTTTAGAAATCCCCGTTTTCTTACCTTCAAGACGGGGATATTTATACTTGCGCAATAATCAGAGGATACACATGTACAAAGAATGACTTCCATTTTATGATTTTATACAAAAAAATTCCTTTGAAAAGAGTGATGACACATTCGAAAACGAAAAACGATGGAAAATTGTGGCTAGCCTTCATCAATGGAAATTATTCACAGAGAAATAGTATTGTTCAAAAGAGAGTTTTTGGTCTTTTCTCATTTGCGTAGCCTTCCTACCCCCTGCTAAGTAGTACTGGTGTAATAATGCACATCATCATCAGCAGCAGAAAATTATACAAACTCGACTAGCCCACTTTTACGTGGTTGCTGGTTTGTTTGTGTGTGGCCCCCATTTAGCTTCCATTTCGCTGCTTTTACTTGTTACAGCATTGAACCAATAGTTATATATTGGAGTTGAAACAGCACGATTTCAAAAAGTGTATGTAATTAATGCAAAATTATACTTTTTGAAAATGCTACCTTTTAATGCTACGTTTTGCATAAACTGTTTTCTCAACTGGCAATCGCAGTCCCATAAGCTTCACCAATGCATGCAACCCATATATTGAGTTTGTAAGTAGCAATTTTGAAAAAGAAAAGTTCAAGTCCTATTTCCTTCTTTCGAGCAGAGGAAACCCTTATATTTTGAACGATAAACTTTTGCACAACAGAAAATGGATGGAATTTAAACTTTTAAGCATTTTGACAAGCATTTTGAATGAAAATAGCGTGGGATATTATGTATTGCTTATTAACTTGAAATAATACAAAAAATGTTTGAATTTAATGTTCATAGGTTTACGGGAAAACATCTCATCTCAAAGCTCATCTCCGCTGGCACACAGGAGAGCGGCCATTTGTGTGCAACTGGCTATTCTGTGGCAAGCGATTTACCCGTTCGGATGAGCTCCAACGACATTTGCGGACGCATACCGGTGAAAAACGTTTCGCATGTCCTGTCTGCAATAAAAGGTACTGTTTGTTTTCTAACATAAAAAAACTAATTCTTTCAACCGCTTAATATCCTTCAATTGCAAAATTATGAATTGGCGAATAATGAAACCCTATATAAAGCGTATATATATATAAATTTTTTTTCTGTTACTAGAATTTCCAAAAATACTCACAGTTGTCCAAAGTAGAGTGGCGCCTGTATTCAGAACTGAATTGAGTTTTCGCATGTGAATGACAACTCTCAAAAGAAAAATCGTGACAAATTCAATTTCTAGTTCGCAGAAACTGCTCTCAAAAGACTTCTTACTAACAACTCATGTAAGAAGATATATTTAGGCTTTGAAACCTCAATTCATTCTGTAATTCATGCCGTGCAGTTTAATATTTAATTATTGTTCAAAGAAAAACAAAATTCATAGTGCACAAACTTGGCTTAGTTTTTTGGCTTTCATTCGCCATTTCATTTTTCATTTCCTTCCCACATGTGTGGCATGTATGCTCAAATGAAATGAAGTGATGCATGTATAGTAAAATAATACACATTCTCAGTTTGATATACTAATACTTAATAATGTCCTCACTCTGACCAGGTTCATGAGGAGTGACCACTTGTCAAAACATGTCAAGACCCACAACTCCACTGGAAACAATACTAATGGAACTAAACGAAGTGGAAGTGAAGAGGATGAGGATGACAATAGTCAGTCAGAAGCTAATTCTGCCAACAGTCCAGCGTCATCTGTGACAACTCCACCCTTGCCACCTCACGCCATGTCCCCTGCCGTTGGTTTGGGAATGACGCAAGATATCAAACCTCAAATCTGAAGAGTTTTACACGTAAAGTAATTATATTATATTATATGCTATATGATAAAAGTATATAGATAGTTTTAGCTCCTCTAGCATAATATTTTAACGCTGCTATCATTCGGTAGAAAGATAGTGAATCAAATCAAAAAAAAAGAAATTTGTTTACTACGTGTACATAGAACTTGTTGATATAATATTATATTACATATAGCATAACAGTTAGCGCTAAACTTATTAATATAATACATAAATACATACGAACATATATAAATCACCTGCATAATAATATACTACTTAATTATGTTGTTGTAGCTTTTGTGTAATAAATGATGTACATGCATATTATACAGTAACAAAACTATTGGTAGAAGAGTACACGTATTTAATTCATCCTTTACTTCATCAAAGTAGCGCCAACATAATCAATTATAATATCATGGTACCAAATGATCTCTGTAAATTCATGACAGACAAACAAACACATACATTTTAAATGAGTAGTTGGTTGTGTGAAAGTTAAAACAGAGAAATAGAATGGTTTAGTATGATGATTCTCACAATGCCCAAATTCATAGCTGCTTCCCACAAAGGGAGATCAGAAATGCATAATATACCCTGCAGGGCAACTGGTACATAAAATTTAGTTAAAAAATATTAGCTCTCTAACTGTCAGAACAAATTGTAAGTAACAATAACACTACATGCGTAGCAGCGTGTTTTGTTTGAAAAAAAAGATCCAAGTCAAGTATATTTGTACGCATTCGTATTCCTTTTTATCGCTCCCAAAAGACGTTTGCCACATTTGGAGCGTGTAAACCCATGACAAAGTGGTGTTGGTGCTCATCGAAAAAAAACGATTGGTCTCCCGTGCCATGTAGTTATTTTATGACACCCTCACGTCACAACGTATACGTTTTATGATGGAGAAAATAATGGACACATTTGTGGGTTGCAGTTGAGTTGCAATTTTTACTTAAAAGTTGGTGCATCTCTTAAATAATATGGATTCCTTGCTGCTGGTTCAAATTTATCTGTGTGGGAAAATAAACGAGGAAGAGTCAGTAAAAGTCTGAAATGAGGAGCATATAATAATGAATAATACCACATGGAAGAAGAGAGAGCGATACAGTCAACGCAAGCCAGACACACGACCATAGAATGGGTAGACTGTGTGTGGACTCAGCAGAGTATAAAAAGCCAAACGGAGAAACAAGAAGGGGTAATGAACGACAATTTGCAGTTTCATTTCTACCATTGATGTGCATAATATACACAAAAGCAATACCACAAACTGCTACTAAAATCCCAACTGATGACAAATGCATAAATCTCTCTGTGAGTGAATGGACGTTATGAAATAAATACAAATGACAAGAAAAAAGGGAATTATCGCTTGTTTCACTATAGCTGGTTCTCCTTATATCATTATCAGCCAGTTTCCAAACGAGGCTCATCATCAGCCAACAACAAACAGTAGTTTTTTTCGACATGACATAAAAGAAGAGCATTTATGCAGAGAATGTATACATACTTTGTAAGTAGATAGATGCGTGCATGTCAATCACCAAAAAAATGCTCTGCTACCAAAGTTAATGTGATGTCAGTAAGTACGTCCTGCTGCTGCATTACTCCTGTCTGTTTTTGTTGTGCCATTATTCATCCCTCAAATTTTTCGGGGAGACAGAGTTGGGACTCTGCAAGTCAGAGAAAATTAGAAAAAATTTAAAACTAAATTGGACCTCAGTTGGATGCTTGTGGCTGACAGAAGAATGCACATATGGGCATATTAACTGCAGAGCAGTCATGAATCCTTAATTCTTATCACTTCACCAAATAGCAGAATAAAATGCATTTTTTATGATTAGCTCTCCACTGCTGTTTATGTAACAATGTTTCGACTCATTTTCCTTCGCCGTTTGTTTACCTGATTGATTAGCTTAAGTGGTGGGTAGAAGGAGTTCTAGTTCTTGAGGATCTCACTGGGACATCGCTCCAGTAGCTCATGCTGTGAAAATGAAACACCTCAGTCAAAAAATATTTACCTTCATAATAATTACTGAGATTAGGCACGTTATTCAGAAGCAACAAATGCTAACTTCTCCAGACTATTCATATCCAGTTTATTTGCAATCTGTTAAAAAAGCATTCAAAATCTACTGCAAAATAGTTCAGGATGGGGATTTGACAGGAAGAGACTCATGCGTAAAATGCCTGAAGCAGGAACAGGGGCAAATAGCAAACGCAAACATAACACAACATGCACATTTTTTAACACAATAATTAGCCCTCTTTAAACAGTCCCTTTTTACCCAAAACGATTATGATTATTAGTGAGTTTGCTTGCACAACGCATCACCTCTTATTGTTATTAATTCGTTAAATTACTGTAAACTTTAATTGTGCCTATTAGAACCAAACTAGAGTGGCATGACATGCAGAGAGGCAGGGTCGGCAAAAAATGCTAACACATTTTTTAACAATATAAAGATAATGAATGAAATTCAGAGTAATCCACACTTTCCTCGCACATACTCATTTCATTAGGAACTTACTTAATGCATGCAACCATCTAATTTGACACCAGGATGACAGTCGTCAGCATCCCTTTTTAGGAACAAAAAATGCGTGAGAGATATTTATTCTGCATTTAGATGTGTAGCTGCCCCATTTTAACATTCATTTAGAGCAGCCCAACAATGTACGCTGATTTGATTTCTGATTTTATCTCGCATCCATTTGACTGTCGGTAGAAATTAAGTTTAACATTTGTATTACACCATTTTTATCCCCCATTTTTTGTATAAATTACACAATTTCTCTTTATTCCATGCGCACTGCCCCCGTTCTCTCAAGCTCTCGCCCTACTCATCCATTATCGCACGTTAATTTTTTGCAAGTTGAATAAGCCTCTTTGTTGATATGATAAAAGGTTCAAACCTCCCATCTGAAAGGCTACCTGTGATAAATCTACTAATAATGATAATGATTCATTTAGTGTTTAATGCATCCTATTAATTAGTATTAACTGCGATCATTTATTACAGAATGCATGAATGTGTTGATGGGCCAGCCTGAGTTATGCGTTACGATACGCATTGCTGATCCCACTTGTTTTTGAGAGAGGATGCTAGAAATTGGCTCGCCCATTGTTCTTCTTACAATGAAAAGTCGATAAGTTTATGTGCATAGCTTAGACTTGTAATTACTCAAGTTCATCCATCAGCGCAAAACTTTTCAATTTTCGCAAAGCCAACGAAGATATTGGGATGGATGTAACACGTATCAATTGGCTCGTGGAGGAGGTGTTTACTGTTACTCTGCCATTGTTTCGCGTTGTAAAGAATTATTGGAATTTTTACACCTGTTGTACCGTTCTTGACCAGCAATGAAGTTAGCTGCTATTTGCATTTCGTTACACAATCTAATACACATCTTGTCTATTCTTCCCTTTGAGAACAGCCTCAACATCACGAAAAGGTGGAATAATAACAATCACAATAGAGCTTCAACTGTCAGTCAGATACTCACTGAATAGTACAATCCCTTTGGTTTTTCACAACTCATTTACCTCAGCAGTTTCTCTGTAATTAATTGTAATTATTTAAGTAAGCCTATTTCCCACCCCCAATTGTGCATTGTATTAAGGAAAAAAGTCGAAATATTAAATGTATTAGTGTGAATCAAAGGATTTGAATGAAATTTTTATGAGCTTTTAATGCTCCTTATGGTCTTTTTGTGAGAAAAGAGATTAGAGTTCTGGGAAGAAATTAAAGGCGCATAAATCTCATCAATTGACTTTTTATTGGTTTTTCACCTACATTTATATTTAGTTTTGGAAGTTTCACATTTGAAGGTTTTATTGACACTTTGATTTGCTCCTTTGACCGTGATAAATGCATAAATATAAACATTTTTCCAACTCGATTAAACAGCTTGTATTCTCATTCACGTTAACTCAGACAAAGTGCCGCTTTGTTGTGGGTTTGGATATTCTGATTTGGTATTATTGCTTGCGGGCTCAGAACAACAAATACCAGACAACAATATGACACTTCCTCAGAAATTTCTTGCGTTTGTTGACTGCACCATTTCTTGGGATATTTGTAGAATGTGAAACGACTCGATAATTAATGCGTAAAACCAGTAGCAGAAAGAATAAAAATGATAACCTTAAGGAACGCATATGTACATACATTTTTTTATTGTGCAAAATGCATGTCATGCAAGCCCAGAGTGCAGTAAAAATTGCAGACTCTGCAGACACATTCAACCCACCTTAACAACTCAACATTTTACAGCGTTTTGTTTAATTATTGGTTTGGCTCACACAAGTTCGCTTGAACACCAAACCTAACCAAAGGGGCAGAAGGAATAATTGCTTGCAAAATATAGTGCAAAAAAAGCACACAACTACAGGTTACTTTCCTACCAATACACATTTTTTCGCTATCAGTTATCATCATGGTTAATTAGCATTAACATTCATACATAGCTGAAGGTAACACGATACCTGCTGTTAGAGCTTCGCTGATCATCCAACTTTTTCCTGAGGTTATGGCCATTTTTATAGAAAAAAAAATAACACAGAAGCCATAGTTGCTGACTGCTCTGAGTGAAAAAGTCAGCGGGGGATAACGAAGACGTTATAATTTTCAGCATAAGATAATTTGCAAAGTATAGTATAAATTTTGATGTTAATTAAATAAAACACGCGTAGAGCTTCATCTAATATCATACTGGCAGCGCTGACTGTGGCTATCGTTTAAGGATGTACACATCATTGTTCGTGGGAGGGGATAATGTTTGTCTAATAAGACAGGACATCCCAGTAGCAAATAGGGAGTCATATAAAATACAGCGATTATATTACCGTTCTTAAATGTTGTTAATTTTTCACTAAATTAAGTTTAATAGAGTTGGTGGGCGAGTTTACGCATGTGAGCTCTTTTTTTATATAGAAAAACAACCTTTCTGACTCGCACAACTCAGTCAGAGACAGGAAATGGAAAGGGAATAATATTACAAACAGTCAAATTGACTGTACATGTCTGACATTTCAATATCAAATGTTGTAAAAGACGATATCAAGTTGGACATTGCATTGTCATAGAAAGGGTGTGTAGAACTATAGCTCGATGTCGAATCCATTTCTTTAAAACCAGGTTGCTTCCTCCCCCCACAACTCATATCCACTTAATGAATTTTTTATTTAAGATTTGTGCTTTGAATATTTTATGAAAACTCCTGTCTATCATAAAAGCACTCAACATATTAGCTCGGTTTTAAGACTTCCTTTCTCTCCACAAGTTTTGCTTTTAAATGCCATAATATTAATAAATAACCAAGTTGATGGTTGGTTTAAGGTTTGCTAGTGTGACTGGTTGCTAGTTCCTTTGTGGCGCTCCGATTTTCCAAATTAATAATAGCTGTCACTTGTGCTAACTTGCTAAAAAGCTGTCTGGCTAGGATGGATAGTTGAGGAGATATTAAATGTCTGAAATAACCACACAGAAACTTGGAGTTAGCAGCAAATGTAATGGGTCACGGGTATCTGAACGGGTCATGCATGCAATGCAGTTGACTATGGTAAACCAGCAGCAACAAGAAGAAGAAATCCATATTATATTTTATGCCGTGTAGTTCACGGTGATGATGATGATGATTCAACTTTAAAATAAAAATGAAGAGTTTACTCGGCAAGATGCATACTTAATTAGAGAGGGTTTGCAACAAAAATTGAATTCTCATAAGGAATTCGCAATGACCAGCAGGATAAATATGATAACTATACTTTTTATGATACGGGAAAAAATCTTATAACAAAAGTGTACAACTAGTTGACTTACATGCATATTATGAACTGAAGATTAAATGATTACCTACAGCAAAGCTTTTTATTACAATTTTATAATAATTAATTCAGAACGGTATGCATCCATCATCAAGACTTTATGAATGTAGCTGACTGAGTCTGATGTAAAAACAAGTTTCATTTTGCTTAGTCAAATTATCAACTTTGGGTTGGATTGAGAAACTTTACGAAAAAAACAGAGTCATGTAAATATGCATGTTCAATATATTTATTGAATCCCTCCTGGAAAAAAATCGTGATGAGCAACTGAAAGGAACCGGTGTTTTTATAACCTAAATTAGTTTAAATTCCCCAATTTTGGAGTGTTTGACAAAGAATGGTATTTGTTTTTGGGTGTCTTTCTACTTAAGATTTTTTTTTGGATTGGTTTGTGATGATGGTACATAAAATACTAAGCATAATAAATGGGCAGGAGCGAAGGAAGAGTGTTTGAAAGTGATATAAAAGTCCAAATGAACAGTTTTCTGATGGTCAGCGTTCTCTGCTTTTTTATTTAGCAATATCAATATAAGAATATTTAATACATAGCATAACTTATTGGAACGAAGGTTGATGTTTTTCCCTACCTTATAATTTACTCGTGAACCTAGTGATTCTGTATATTACACACTTATGTAGAAATATATGCAAGGCTTTACGACAAACAACTAGGCGAAATTAGATATGAATAAAATTTCATGTTATTATATTGTTGACGACAAAATTCAATCAGTTCTTTATATTGTACAGTGTGTAAAATGGCTGGTGTACATTTGCAGTGTAATTTTTAGTAACCATCAAATTTGTAATAAGATACCGGTAAATCTACAGCTTCAATTTTGAGTTAAGAACTTATTCAACGTGTAAATTATAGTTTATAACAGATATGTTTACAAAAATGTAAATAATTTTTAGATTATGCTAAGTAATGTTATTATTGTCACGATGAAATATATGTATACAATACTGTTATTATTGTAGCTAATCATAGAATATAATAAGATTTTGAAAAATGATATAGTGTATAAAAAAAATGAGCGTCTGCCGAACCATCATCATTAATGTATCTGTTACTATCAATATATAGTTACATACATGAATATTATATCTGAGTTTACTGACAAAATAAAATGGTGAATAAAAGCGTATTATATTTAAATCGAAATTTGTTTCATCGAGTTTATTTGAGCATCAGTCGTGAATGAAGAAAATTGGATTTGTCACATATTTGCATAATATATAGTTAACTTTCTAACGTATTAGTTTTAAGTGAGAAATTACAATCAAAATTTCACCTCACAAACACAGTAGTAGTTTGCGGCTTGGCTCTACTAGATATTCAGGAGAATAGAGTCAAGATGAGTCTTTTTCAAAATGATTTAACAAACATGAATATTTTTGACATGAAATATATGAAAAATCGGCATACAAATCGGCTCTTTCTGTCTCATTAACGTCCCCATTGTTGGTCAATGAAGCATGCTTGTTCTCTCTGCTCCGATTTGTTTCCTTCTCTTGTCGTCAGCAAGCCTTGTGCTACCAACAAGCCAAGAATTTTGAAGCGTATACTTATTCTTCCTACTGGAAATCATTTTTGAAGCCAACCAAGTGATGATGTGAGTAGATCACAAAAGCGAGTGAGTGAGAGTAATGCATAGTTTGGCTGATCCTTTTTGTGGTTTCATGGAAAGTGAACCATCATTATTATTATTCACTCAGAATATATGATTCCACTCCGTCTTCCATGAATGAATAATGATCATCTTCTCTGAAAGCATATGTTCATCAATTACACAGCCTTTTATGTGTGTGCATTACCCCTCATCATAGTCATCAGCCTCATCATCCCATTTAATAATTTGTGTGAATTTAAACCATCTAATTTTGCGATTCTCATGCTTGAATTGAGCCATATTGAGTTGCCCCCGTGAGCCGACAACCCTTGTGGTTATGGATTTCAATAATATCTTTCATTCCAAAACATAAATTAGTCACTATTTTGTCAATTGAACTTGTACAAAAAGATGCCTTTCTTCATATTATTGAGCCTCAAAGCGTGAGGACAAAACGAAACCGACATTTCCTTTAAGGCAAAGAAACTAGGTACGTCATTCGTGTGCTTCAATTTAACTTTATTCGAAGAAATACGTGGTTTTCCATGAAGGCACACACCAACAGTCGGGGAATAATATTTCCCACCGTAATTTGCATGTTATCTACATGTCAGTGGAGCATGAAATCTGTGTGTGGATCTTATTAAAAAAGTTGGCCAACTTTTTACATATAAAACTGAAAGTAGCATCATCATCATCATCAACAGGGGAACTTTTTGATAATCCTCTTGGATTAATTATCACAGCAGGGGACCGTAATTATCTTTTCAGTACTGAAGGTTTGCTCGAGCAGCTTTGAGATCAAGTCGGTAGATTATTGCCAATTTCAGTATAACTAAACATGATCATCGTGATGAATTAGTTTGGCTTCTCCTCTACTTTAATATAAATGCAAAATATTTCATTTCACTTTTACTCGCTTATAGTAACTTTCTTTCAAAAACTTTTTTAGGAGCTCTCACATATTATTTGTCTTTGGAACAGGGAATCTTGGTAATCAAACGAAAAATATTCTTCTTCTGTTCTGTCCAACCTCATCAACAAGCTTTTGAACAGGAAAAACTTACCCAAATGAGTGTAATAACTCATGATGGAAATGAAAAAAGAGAAACAATTTCAAAGAAGCAAAAACTGTTTATTTATTTCATCGTCAAATGTTTCAACTTCAAGAAATTGCAGCAGGTATTATATACCAGCGTTGCAAAAGAACTACTATATTACAACTTGGTCAAAATATCTGACTAAAAGAACCTCATGAAAGCCGGCAATCATTAAGTTTGGCAGCAGGGTCGTGTTTATTACTTGTTGGTTTTACTGGCATAACTTATCTCTCTTTTTATTTATATCACTTATTTCACTACTTGCCGAGTATATACGCGTCGTCAAACTAGCATGGATATAACCATGACTTGAGAATCAGACAGCAAACAATTCAGAAGCTCATTTCATGTCCAAATCTTTTCTGAGAGCTAACGAAGCTGACTTAACCTGCCAACTAGCATCTACTTCAGCTACTCCTGTTTAAAAAGAGTTACTGGTATCATTTTATCGGAACGAAGCAGTTGTTAAGCTAGTCGCATTTCAGAAGCACAACCTTTTGGCTACTTGCTTCCCAATCTAATATCGACAGTAGTAGTTTTACAAGCCACATTTTTGTCGATTCTTGAGCTTCCTTAACACACTTTCTTTCAACTATATTCAGTCATTATCTCACTTCAACTCTTGATGATGATGGTCGAGGGTGACTCCCTTGTACAGCTTTTACTTGCAGAGAAAACTGACTCCTCAACTTCAATTTAGCTTTCAAGTCATTGTATTTACGATGATGCGTCTCTGTAACGCTGATTAAGCCGCGTAACAATGCGTGGTTTTGCAGTGTGAAGGATTTGCATGTGTAGGTATTACATTTCTGCATTTGCTCCCATGTTCAAGTTTTTTTCTCTCGAGTTACCAACTTTTTTTAGCGTATTGTCTGACAGTGCAAGTGATAGAATATTTTTGCCAGGAATTCAGACAGGAGTTGGAGAGATGCTATCAGATACATTGAATTGAAATATGAACTTGCTGATTAAAAAAGTGTAATAACATCACATAATTTATCTCTGTGTTAGGATATGCATAGATACGTTTATTGTATTTTCACGAACATAATGATTTTGAGACTACTGCACACAAAAAAAAATCCCCGTTGATCTCACGGTTCCTTTGCAGTGCAGCAGGCAGGCGCTTAAAAAAAGAAAACCAGATAAAAATGAGTTTAAAATGAAAGACGTGCAGGGATATTACTCATTGCGTGATGATGAATAACCTGTAAATACTTGATCTAGTTTGCAATAATAACCACTATTTTTTCTCAATTACTTTGCTCGTAACTGCAACACTCTGCTGGTCTTCTGTCCCTCGCGCTGGTGAGGTTATATCAAGCCAAAGATATTTCATGCTTGTTAGAGAATCCGAAATTGTTATAACCACAACGCTTTGATTTTCGCTACCGGACGACGGAGGAGTAGTAGCTACCATAAAAGTAGTCATTCCAGTATATCATTTGATATTATTGGGGCTTCTTTCTTCAATTGTAAGTTCGCCGCGCTGAAGTTTGCCTCACTAATGAATTGTATGAAGTTATTATATGTGAGTATCAGATTTTAGTTATTTATTCTCATATTTATACTCATTGCCCGTTTTTCTGGATGTTGCACTCAGGTATTATTGTCCTTATATACAACCTTAAGAATTAGGATGATGCTTTAACTTTAAGGAAACCTCCGATTTGAATGCTGATACTGTTTGTAGTCTGGCATGTCGGGAAATAATATTATAGTCTTAGATAAATTTGGTGATTGATTGAAATTTAGAATTGCATTGTTAATTTTGCCCTGTCCAACAGTTTACCAAATTTGGGGGTTGTGCGAGATAATTTTAAAAATTTGAAGCTACATAAAGCCGCTGTTGTCACGAGTCTATGTAAGCTCCTTTTTCCGTAATCTCATATCTCAGTCGCTAATTTAGCAGCCAATCCAATACAAACAGGAAGATGTTTGTTTGACCTGCATTGATATTGATCCTTGTGTAATATAATGTGCAAGAATATGTCAATTATATATATTGTGAAGTAAATTCAATCCACTTTTTCGATCTGTTTGGCATTTTTCAATTTTTAGATAAAAATTTGAAATAGGGAACATTTTCTCGAAGGGTTTATATGCTGAGAATATACACATTTCGCATTCTTAAAAGAAGTCCAACATCTAATGACCAACGGTTCAGAGCCAAGAGTAAGTTCAAATTTACAAAAATACTGGATAAGCAATGCAGACCCGTGTTTGATAGTTTTGCCACACAAAGCCCAGAATATGCATGGAATTGCATCCCCACCATTGTTCCCTTTATGCGATTCCCTTTCATCTGAGGCACTACCAAAGTCATGCAGATATACAGCTTCTGATGTCCTTAATGTAGCTTCCTTTCCTTACGCTCTTTGATTATGGGATGAGAGCCAAAAAAGCTGAGGAAAAACGCGAATGAACGAGAAAAACGAAAAAATACCCTTTTTCTCTTTCCTCTCTCTGTATATTCTATTTTTATATACATTAAGCTTTCATATATGTATTTTTACATCGCCTCATGATCATCATCAGAGCCGTTGTGTTGTATCGTATCGTAACATTCGACTGCTTGACTCCAAAAGTTATATTATTAAGCAACGGAGAAGTTGAGAGAGTTGATGGTAATGCTGATGTATTTGGTTCTGGTATGGATGGTGCTATACCTTCCTTAAGGGCGAAACAGAAAGCTGACAAATTTCGGAGCGACACGCCCACACTTGGGCTTATATAGCCCGCAGACGCCACTCTTGGCCCATTAAAAAGGTCCAAAAAAGATCTAATGCTTGTGCTTTGTTTTTACTTGGTCTTCCAACCACCATTGCCACTCTTTTCAACCGTGATACACTGCCTTTTTATTTCCTTTCCTCCTCTTCTTCTCTTATTCCTTTCTCGTTCACAAAACTTTTATTTCTTTGCGCGTTATCATTATGTTTCTCTTCGAGCTAATATGTGGATATACTCTCGTTCCCTTTTCGTTATGCTTCTGGCTTTCTGATTTTTCAGTATCAACGCAAACCTCTGTGGAATGACAAGATAGATTTGAACACACATATAGAATATACAAAGCACATTAAATTTAGGCATTAGACACAAAAGCTAAAAGATGTGATGTTTATAAATGTATTTATAGATGAAGGAAAGGCAACAAAAAAGTTGGTTTTATTGCTTACATCACTTTATTTCCCGTAACCTTAAATGGATATTACAAATGTATGTATGTACACATATATATTTTATACGACCAGTTTTTATGTTCTACCTCAACTTTAAAAGGTTTCGTTTCGTTGCAAAGAGAAATCCAGTCGCCCTTAATGCAATGCAATCAGTGAAAACCTTACTCATGGTTGGTATATTTCATGATGAATGGGGCTATCTTTTAACTCTTTTCCTGAATTCTTCGTTTTCTCAACTTTCCCACAGGATGTATCTTCAAATATTGAGGAGTACTATTCCAAGGAATCTAAATTTCAAATGGTATGACTTCAACCGAAATTCAAAGAAAAGGGATGATACGAAACACGAATTGTTACAGGGACCATCGATACGATACGGTTATGCCATGCCACATGATGGTTTTGTAGCGTAGGTTAGGAATATACACAATAATTATCTTGTCTGTTTAATTACTAGATGTAGTTTGGTAGACACAGACACAGGGTTTGTTTCACACATCCCAAAATTTCATGTAAAATACTTATGCCAGTTTGGAAAGTAAGGAAACTATAAGTTCAGCTTCATTGAACGCTCTCTTGAAGGATCTCAAGGCAAAACGATTAGGTCTTTAACAGCAACTGCCAAAAAGATTTGCAATCGTAAGGATTAGAGCCATTTAAGCGCCAGTATTAGTTAAAATAGTTTGATTTATTTTATGCGCAAAAATTTGAATAGCTAATTGAAACAACAGTAAAAAAATTAGGAATGATTCAGATGTTTCTTTTGCTTAATTCTTTATAATCCCTTTCAACCGGACTTTATATTGTTTAGAAATTACCTAACTGATTAAGCTTTTATTGCCTACCTGTGTTTCAGAGGTTCAGTGTGAAACCTCATGCATAATTGTTGATAATGAGTCCTTCGCTTTTTTATTGTCTAACAAAAGATGAGCAAATGGAGTGGCAATAAATATTTCCTAAATCAAGAGATGTGTAGATTTTTAACAAGACTTTATTATTTAATTTCATGCACATCCAAATCCAACCGCACTCCCACAGCTCATGGGATTTGCAATGATCTGATCAGTTATGGTAATAAGTTGATTCAATCAAGCATCCCAAAAAGATTTTATTGTGCAATCGGCTACACATTTCAACTGCCCTTGAGCATTTAACCACCCGTTCAACCTCTCTCTTTTCCGCTCCATTTTAACCGAATACGCAAAGAATTCGTTTATATTTCTGCAACGAAGCTAAATAACAAATCAGCCCGGGAGCAAATCACAACATTTTGATTATTTGTAATAAAACCCAACCACCCTGCCTGTGCTACTGACTAGATTAGTAGAGATGAAGCGGGTATAAAGAAAATATCATGTTGACTCGACATGAAGTTTATGGTTTTAACGAAGACAAATACGCAAGGCAGATTGTTTTGATGGAGTGAGTGCTAAAATGAGATTTGAAAAAAGGTCTCTTTCCACTTCTGGATGACAAATGTAAAGTACATGGAACGGATGAGGATAACTCGGAACGGGAATAAAATAGGGGAGGAAAACGCACCAGGAGCGAAATTCGTTAGTTTCAGCTACTTGAATTGGTTTGTTGTACTTTTTTTTAGAAAGAAATCACTACCGAATCGGTGGATGATCATGATCATCATCGCTTTGTGGACCCCCCGGACTCATGTTTACAACAATGACTTTATATCTATGGCATAATGTTGTTACGTGATATGGTTTCATTTCATTATCATCATCATTGTCATTTCTATCGACAAGGGTTTGAAAGGAAAGTTTCTCAAAGTTCTGGGATACAAAATTGTAAATATTGGATTGGATTCGGAGGAGATGCTCAAAATCAAAATGTGTGGTGTGTAATGACCCAACTGGAAAATGTGGCACCGATGAAGATTAATGGGAAAGTTGGCTGACAGAAGTCCCCTCTTCCTATTTTACCCTTGGTATAGCTTATGATCTTAACAGTGATCACAACCCCGTGACGACTTTCATTAGAACTATATATGTATATACCAAATGCTGCATTTGATTGAAGAAATATAGCTTTCAAGGGATGCTTCATCTCTGATCTAGTTTCAGCAGTGGCTTTACTTTCTCCACTTAAATATGCGGTTACCCACAGCATACTTCATTCATACTTAAAGAGCAGTCAATCAACAGCATTCCATCTCAAATTCCTCCAATACAAGTTATCATACGCTTTCTTTTCAACACTTGGGTTTTCAAGGTAGCTGCTTTTGGCTATGAATCTATATTTGTATCACTAATGATCCAAGCTCACGTAAAATATGTCGTTTAAAAAGATTTTTATAAAAAAAACTGTGGAATGCAGCTGCTTGTTTAAAGTCATTTGACATTGAGCCGATGTAACCCAACTTTGGATTTCAGAAGTTATCAGTTTTACATCCTTTTTTTCTATCAGATTACTTACCTTGTTCCGTTTCTTTTTGCACATTAGATCCTTATAATTCACAAACCATAAATAATTTTTTGTTTATGAGTAGTGTTTTTGCGGATTTAGTATATATTAGCAGCAGTAGCATTTTGTTGGCAGCTCATCCCTTTGAAGAAAAAAGTTTGATCTTGAAGGCAGGCCCAACCAAACTATTCACATAACGAACGGGTGGATAAGGAGGATGGCCAAACTCATTCATCAGAGGCTGCAAATGCAATCTTGGTGGTAAACCGAATCTTATATAAGTAAATAGCAGTCTCCGTATTTCATATTTATTCTGAAGGTATATAGTTAAGTTCAACCACATTAGCAGCAGCCGCATTAACAGCATTTATAGCAGCACTTGAATCACGTTGATTTATCTGTTGCTCTTGTGACTGAATGTTGGCAGGGATGCGGCCAGAAGTCCTTTTCCCATCCCCGCAGATATGATCATCAAACGCAAATGCGGCAAGAACAACATTTGATATTGCCACAATAAAAAGTGCAAATATAAGGTAATTGTGGATAGCTTCTGATTGAGCATCATCAAAGCTACATCTGGCCACTATGACATATCCTATACCAGCTGCTACCTGTTGAAATTTATAAATTCTCAAGTTACCCTAGTAGAAGCACAAGTTAGGCTTGTAAGCAAATGGCTTTATTTTTTACCTCTAAAATTATACTCGTGAAGATAAGAAAGTAATTAAGGAAGGGATATGAATGAGCAGGAGAATAAACGGTCAGAAATCTTAATTGACAAATGGATGCCGAGAGAAGCGCCAGGGTCATGATGGCATGGGAAAGTGACGCTGTTCTTCTGTTCGCATCCTGGTTGAGTTGGGGGCTGCTCAGACCCACTGACGGTCTTCTTGGTCTCCTTCCTACCGATTCGTAAGAAGGACACGATTTGTTCTGGTGAAATTCAAGGGTTACAAAGTAGTTATAGGAGGTTGTGACATACTCGCTTTTCAAATGGGGTATTTTGACGATCAGGAGTTATTGCTCCGCGTCTTACTGAGAGATATCGCCGAAATGCTTCCACGTCAGAAACGCTGTCCGGTATTTCAATCGGGAGGGGAAGTACGTCATGCCGATCTTTACGAAGACAATTTGAGGAAGTTGCAGCGATAAAAGGTAGTGATTCATAGGAATGCCGATTGATACCGCTTTTTAGGTTGTTATTGGTCTGATTCATGTATACATCCACTGATTTCCCTGAAGACCCTTGTTCATAGTCACGTGGGTCGGGGACAAGCATTTGAGATGATTCTTCAGGCACGTACAGCCTCCGCTCATCGTTTCCAGACTTCTTTTGGGAAATGACTATAAACAAAAATTAAATTGATCAATGGGGTAAGGTGAAACATTGCTGTAACTGAACTATTATGAGTCTAACCTAAGTTCATTTCACTTTCTTCATTTTCAAACCGTTCTGAGCGTAACCGGCATGAGATTGGTGAGACTTGTCGATAACTCCCCGTTTTATAGGATAGTTCTGAGGATTCGCGATTAGACGCTGTCATTGGACTCATCCTTGAGCTTGATTCATATGACTCTTTGGAGGTGTAGTCACCGCTAACATTATCTTCGGAGTAGCTCTCACGGTTCGCTATTGTTTCCGAAGATATGGATATCGACCTAAGATTATCATCTGATTTTTGATTCCACTGTTTATTACTTTGACGAGTTTCGATAATTGGAGTAATGCTGTCATGCCTCGTATTCACTTTTTCATCTCTCTCTTGAAACTCTAGGTTCATCTCTGAATCATTGTTAATACTGGCTTGTTGTCGAAATGGCGACTGTCTTTGAGGAGATGGAAATTTCGCTGCGAGTTTCTCACGTCGGGATGAATGTCCCAAAGATCTCGATCTTCCTGATGGCGAGCGACTCGGTGTTTCTAAACGAATCGTTGGGGTCGCATTTTCTTGTTGGAACCGTTCGTGAAAGTACTCTGGCTCGGGAACTACATCTGCGGTAAATCGAAGAGATTCGTAGGACTCCAGCGGTGGAGCAGCAGCCTCAATATTTCTTTCCGAACTGCGCTTCGATCTCGAACGGGATGGTCGCTCATTTCTAGGAGATTGCTCTATATTCTCTACGTCTTCTATATTCTCCTTCGGTTCTTTCTTTGGCTCACGAGCTGTATTCCCACTGTGTTCCCTTCGGGTTTTTCTGTATGGGTGCTGAGAGGCTGAAAGCTTGCTAACTAGGTCGTGCTGAGGATTCATATCCTTTCTTGACATTTTATCTCAATAATTTAGAATTCATCAAATCATAATTACAGAACCAACAACTCCTACTTTTCCATCTGCCTCCAATATTAAAAAACTTATGATTTACATTGCGAACCCATCGAAGTTTACAGGCCTGGGATTCTGGAATTTTGATAGTGTGCACAATACATGTATTTCATTGTCATTAGATACAAAGTGGGAGCGACATCAAGGAAGTGTTGAAGTCGTGCGTCGTAGCGTACGTACGTTTTCTGGACAAAGACATGCCGAAAAGCAAGGAAAAGAAACAAATTGTTTACTTAAGACTCTCTGATCAGGGATGATATTGGTAACTTTTGTATAAGTTATTGGAGAGCTTGTTCCTGGATCTTTATGAAGACGCATACGATCTTTAAACAATGTAAACTAAGCTCGCTCAAGCTGACTTCAATGCTACCGCAAATGTCACTGAATAAAATGAAACTACACCAATAATAAAAATACGTTTTTAGAGCTGGAGCATTCATTCCTATTTTGTTTGCCATGTACCTACCATTATGCTGCTGTCATTGTGCTGCCGAAAAAAGGGACAAAGTCAAACAGAGCGAACAAGGGTGAGCTAGCTCGTGCTCTCATATAAATTCAGAATAGGGTTCACCGTTGATGACAAATTTGTATCCGGGAGATTTTGAGCGTTTGTAATGTTCACACACAGTTCTTCATATCGTTCCATTCCTAAAGGGACCGAAACGAGCCGGAAAAGCATTGAGTTGGAAATTACATGCGCATCCTTTATATATCTCTTCTCGCAATAAGCTCAAACCAAACGTATGCTTCTTCCAGAAACTTTTTTTTACAGATTATCTACAAACGAGTCGTGACAAACTTTTATCATTTTGAAGCCTTTATCATCATCCAAAATAAAAGTCAGTATGGAAATGTTGGAAAAAAGGAGCTGCTCTCCTTTTCCATGTGACGTTCAGTTTCAAAGAAACAGCAAAGAGCAGCCAAGCGAAAGGATTGGATGGAATAGTGTTTCTTTAGGACTTGGAAGGAATGTGTCTTTGTCGATTTTCAAATACATGCATAATATATAATGATACTGTGTGGCTGATTGTGAGTGTAATTTTACTCCTCGGTAAGAATGAAAACTGGCATCATTTGATATTCCAAAAACTTCTCCAAACAATATTTACGACATCAACAAACCAACAAAATAATGTGATGCTGGTAGGTGCTCACAAAGAAGATATTGATGATGACAATGAACCAACATACGATATTTTACAGAGGGAAGACTGTTTTTACAAAAGTTTTCAGATGACAAATTTGGAGGGTGCACAAAGAATGAAAAACATGAGTATATATATTATACGTCTGAGTCTAATAAACAGATACATTAACATCAACTTTAAAGGAAAGGTTCTCTATACAACAAAAATGCTTCAAAAAGTAGAATATCTTGAAGAAAATGGAAAATGTAATGTGAGAATGCGACACGAGTACTCAACGAACCGGAAAGCTTTTCCCTTGCGTCAATGCATTATTGTATAGATATGTTGGAAGAGAGTGAAAACATAAAATTCTTATGCCCTGCCTAAAAATTGTAAACTTATTTTGCCATGTGAGTCTTCAAGGCTTACAACAAAGGTCTACGTAACCGATCCGATACAACCAGAACTAGATAAAAATTATGGTTTATTGAACTATTTGAAAGTAATTCATAAATCATTCTTAACGATATGATAATGTCAAAATATGGAGTTTGTGCAAACTACATAGAGTGTAAGTGGCATAAGCTTGTGTTGTTAATAACCTATTTTACTATAGAATTAAATATTTTCCAAGCCGAATAATTATTCAGGTTCGAAACTGTGCAAAATGGGGAAAAACAAGTTAGAGTTTTAAAATACTACTTATTTAAGTTGAAACGAAATCAATGATCCGTTAATGATTTAGAGATTGCTATTGAGTTTTTATTTATCTCAAAATATAAACGACCGCCTGTGACATGGTGAGTTACACCCATTAGCTGAAAAGGTTGCTAGAATTTATGCTTCTGTATCTGCGTTTGGACGTTGTTACGAAGGTGAGGGTGTTTGATTTCAATATATGATCATCATGGATTTATTCAATGAGTAGATGGTTAATAAACGTTGAGTGAATTGAAACCACAAACTGATAATAAATATAAACATTTTGTCAACTACAAAAACCTGAACAATATTGAAAGTTAACTTGAATAGTTATACGAAATGTATTTGTATTTCTGGTAAATTAGTTGCATCCTCCTTTGAAAGGGCGTAGGGTTTGTTAAACTTGAGGCAACTCAACAATGACGATGCATTATAACTATACAAAGCTACTTTCATACAAAATATAGATGCTTGGTTGATTCTTCAGTTGTTGTTTGCAGTTATTGGTGAGTTATGCTCTTTGATATGATTTTGGAACATTCGAAGCAAAATGGGAAAAACTTATATCAGATTGTATCTGAGTGGAGTGACAAAATATAGCCAAGATTGTGATTAACGACCACCAACAAAGTGATGGACCAGTTTTAATCAAGTTTCAGGAAGTATTTTGACCTTCTGGAGAATCAAGGCGAAGAATTCAACTAAAATTGGTTTTATGTACGATTTACAGTGTAAAAGATTACATGATATATGGCAATTAACGCATAATTTGGGTGATTCGTTTTTGTATGTAAAGTTATACTATCAGACATACACTCTTGATTGTCCTCCTGATGCATAGAAATTTTATGAGCTAAGTTACAGCAGGGTACAGCTCTGTAATATTACTTTCAATCCAATTGGAGTAATAATGAGAGGAGGATGAACATAATTTTCTTTCAAAAATGCAATTGACAGCAATTTGGAAAGGCACATCTATGAGTGAGCATCACATGAAATGAGATTTTTCGAGCTTGTAACAAGTCTAAAATGTCGATTATACGAGGTACAAATTTTACATTGTGTTTCTGTGTCATTTCCTCTTCACAAATAACAATTACGCTCATTACAAAAAGTGGCTATTTGGTTGGGACTGACAATGAGACCACACCAGAAGCTAGAGAGAAATCGACAGAATCACATCAGCCATCACCTCACCTTCATTACATACTTTAGCGTAGGAATGAATCCAAAAGTTTGACTTCTATTAGGTAACAAACAGTTGCAGCTTTACGAAATTCATTTTACAGACTGCATTGTCCCTTACCAATTTGCAATACGCAGCTTTTCTTTGTAGAGGACTATGATGTTTCCATTAAATCTCAGCCGTTTATTACGAGTCGACCATGAAGATGCCATTATAGCTGCTGGAATTATCAGAAACTTGATTGCTACAAAAATTTCATCCTTTGAATCAGAAGGTTGTCCTGATTAAAAATCCAGGTGGTTTTTCAACAGTCAATCAAATCAGCTGCATAACTCTTTGAATAAACCGGATGTAGAAGGATTGCCTATTGGCGCGAGCCAAGATATTTTTTACAAGGCTCCTTACAAATAATTTCATTGCGCAAAAATAGAAGTGAAATTTAATTACATAGGAATCCAACTGCAATATAAATGGAGCACATGCCAAGCCAAGGTGGTAATAAAAGCTCCAAGAGGTACATTATGTACATTTGTCCTGATATTTCCTGTCATTTCTTTTTTATGTGAGCTATATTTTTATATAAAATATCAAAGAGCTCCCTAGAATAATTCACATCCTACAATCCTTCCTCATTCATTTGCACTCTCTTTCTCCCTGAAAGACAAGAAATGGAATAGAATCCAGGACCTCCTATCCGCGCTTCCGTAGCAGTGATCTCGAGCGAAAAGAAAAATATTGGTGTAACCTATATTTACTCTTTGAGCACACGCAATTGCACAAAGTACAAAGAAAAAGGGTTATCCATGGTTATGTCATAGCTGCAGGAGTGCAATAAGGGAAGGAGCGAATATAATACTTCCACTGTTTGAATTCAAGCGATATTAAAACGTAAAGTGAGATCATCCTGCAGAGTCCCAGTACAACACAGTTGATGCAATAAGGTGAGAGGTGAGAATATAAAGAAAGCTTCTGTTTTGTGTATCTATATTCAACTCTTCATCATCATCACTCACCCCATTTCCATTGAATAAAGGACAACATTCAATTCACATTGCTGTGCACATGATCATTATTACCTTGTTCCACAGCGGTGGTTCATCCGTTTTATTTTATGACGTTTTGTTGTTGATCATCATCATCATGATGATGGTGACTGACTGAATGTTTATTATTGTGATTTTATCGTTTAAATCCTTTTTTATCCACACTATTCATTTGGCTCATCCGTTAATACACACAAAAGCCACTGCATCAGAGCAAAAAGGTGAGGTTTTTATGACGCTGCGAGCTTCCTCGTTGACAATCGACACGGTGAATTAGAACTTTTAGAAAAGCAAATTAGAAAGAGAGTTGCTACGACCGGAACATGTTTTGTGATTGATTGTTGAAGTATCACAGCAGAGAGCCGTCACTTCCTACGGATTTTATTTACTTTTGAGCACGTGCAATCAGGATCAAGGAACAATGCCAACCTTTCATGTAGCTAAGCTCTGCAGAATATATTTGCCGGTTGAGACAGCATGAGTTGATGCCCATTAAAGAGTGTCTGCCGTTTTACATGAATGAATCGATTATAACTCCGACTTGGTGGCGTCTCCAGAAAAAAAAATCAACAGATGGATGAGAACACATAAAAATCATTGATTGAGAATTGAGCAAGATCGGCCTCGAAGACAAAGACAAAAAGGTGAGTACTCAAGGGTAGCTCGTTTTTTAAAAAGGGGTGGACACTACATTTCCTTTATAGATAACTACTGTACTAGAGGTCAAGACGGTTTGCTCATCTGCACATGTCAAGTCATTGTGGCCGGTTTGATAGTGATAGCACACCAAAATCTTAAGTGAGACTTGACTTTCCTTGTGATTTTTGAAAAATTGACCTGCACCAAAGGGGGTTTTTAGTTTCCTGCTGCGAGTTGTGAGCTTCCAGCTAATATTTACCTATTTATCATCTTTACTAACATGGGCTGGGAACCTCCCACAAGAAATGAAAGAGGCGGAACCTCCGCTGAAATAAATTTCCTTGCACTTTTTATAATCCTTTTCACTCCCTTTGTTTCGAGTAATCATAACAGTGAAGTATCGAATTCAAAATTAGAAACTCCTTTTGAAACAATAAGATTTAATGAAATTGCAGGCGCTCTCAAAGCTGAGCTGGATGAGTAATAGATATGAGAGCGTTAGTTGGAACAACGGCGATTACAAGGTGGTGGAGCCAATTGCCAACAAATAAGTTTTACGGATTATGAAACTCTTTTTATAAATAAATGCTCCTGGTTAATTGTGGAAAACCAATTTTACGTTACATGACATGCCGATATATTTCAAGAGAGAATTTTGATTATCAATTTTTTTTCTTCCAAATGTTATGTATTTGTTGGTTGCATGCGATAATTTATCAGATTTTGAAGCACAAAGATATTAAATATCCAAGAAATCTTCAATTTAAAAATATAATTGTTTATTTTTTAATGTAAAAACGAGTCCAAACTTCATTGCTTCCTGTTTGGATATTCAAAAATGTCCATGATGGGCGTAAAATAATGTCGAGTGTGGTGCAAGTTATGTGTAAGTAGATGCAGATTACAGACAGCATAACTGTGACGCAAAAGTGTGAACATTTAGTTGAAAGGATTTTCATTTGTTTGGGAAAGGGTATAACCCTTATTGCTTCTAATTAGTCTGGAGAGTCCAGAACACACAGATAGCTTAGCATTTATTCCTTGTGAATCGGTGGGAGGAGTTGTTTGGTTGTTCCGAGAAAATAACTTTATATAATTCAGAGCATTTGTGGATATACCTGGTTGAATTAGTTCAGAGTGCACTTTAGGATCAAAGGATGAGAATGATTTACTTATCTTAAGGAAGGCCCAATGCACCATTCTATTGTGTGGCTTGACCATTTGCCGAAACGGAAATGGCCAGCTCATTTCGGTGCATCTTTTTAAGAAACCTTTTTGTAAAAAAAAGCACCGCAGTCCCAGTACCGCACAGGTAACAAAAAGGTAAGCAAACACGGTTTCAGGAGCTTTAAAGATCCCAGGGGTTCTCGTAAAGAGGCTATTCTTAGCACCATAGTTGAGTCAGTTGTTGAAACAATGGCTGTATTTACCAAGAGACTGAGCCCGTAACGACATTATCTTTTTTTTGCGGCGGCAGTGGCTTGGCATATATGAGCAGAGTGGAGCCGGGTTTGTCTGCAGGAGAGGATTTATGATTGGGAAACTGTCATTCGGAACGATTATTTCAGTTGCGGATTGCATTTTAGAAAATATACATGCTCAATCTCCTCCCACTTTCTCATCTTAGGATGTACTTACTAATTGCAAACCAAGTGGAGATTTATATTTCTCGTAATGAATTGCATTTTCACCGCTTTCAACCTCACAGTCCAATCTTGGTTGAAAGAGGTTACGCTCGTTTTAAACTACCCATAACAGTTTTATTGATTAGTAATTTATATTTAGCACTAAAATTATAACAACACGTCGCGACAGCCCAGACTCAGGAGATGAGCCGATGTCTCCGCGAACAGTTTTCATAGTAAATTCTTCTTTGCAAATGTAATTTAAATTATGATGGTAAAGAAGGAGGTGAAAGCAATGAGGGAAATCAGGCATAAAGCCACAGTAATGAATAAACAAGCAGCAAAATGGAGACAGTCAACCTTTATGAGTAACAATGCAAGTTTAATCATGCATAGTACACAGGTAGAAACGCAATACAAATATGATAAAAGCAACTCTTCGCTTGAGAACCCGCACGCACACCGCATTTCATACCCAACACGGCGGACAAGATCAAACATAAAATCAGGCAAGCAAAAGAGTAACAAGAAGGGAAAAATGGAGATAAGTTTTCAGTTGTAAAGCGGTCAGCTATATTGTCTTGTCTTCCTTTGCTCTCTTTCTACTATTGCTGTACTGTTTCTATTCTTTTATTCTTGCGTTCGTGGCCGTCACCATCATCATCATGATCATCATCACGGTTGCGTAAGAGTAAAATCAGGAAGAAATCGTTTGGAAGAATATGAGGGAAAAGTAGGCGTGGTTGAGGCTTCAAGGGACAAGAAAAAGAGAAAGAAAAAGTCAAGAAATTTTCTCAGAACTAAATGCAACCATCGAGATGTGCATGGCACGATGTACGTACCCGCTCACTTCTTCTTCTCCGGTCTTTTGAGCGAGAAGTTTGGGCATTCCCTTATAAATATTATGAACAATATGTATGAACTTTTATATAAAATATGGTGTTCCTTCATGCTCATGCTCTCGTCTCGGTCTCAACTCTGCTCATCGTCTGACGGATAGAGAACATGATGCGAGATCTGTGCTGGACTCAAATCTCCTTTACATTTGTGATGTGATGATGTTATGCTGTAGCCACGTTTGAAGCACAATAGGGCAAACGAGCCGGCGTCGTCATCTTATGTAACCTCACTGCTGCTAAAACTCTGAGTGACTGGTTGAAGTGAGATGGGGCGACAGAAGAAGAGCCGATATTTTCTGATGAAATGTTGGCGATGGTAATAAGTGACGGCTGAGAGAACACTACCCTCATTTCTTTAATGTGAGCATCTTTTCAAGAGATCATTGAAACTTTTTTTTTTGAAACAACCAACCAAAGGTAATAGTAATAGCGCTGATTGCTCTAGTAGAGAATGTAATGGTAACAATGGCTTTTAGTTAATAGCGGTTGTTTCTCGTAAGGGATTTTTGCTGAAGAGAAAGAAAAAAAACATCTCTCATCTCTTCAGATTTGTTGCCGAAAGGAGTCTGCACCAAAATAAAAGAAGTCCTTTTGTTTAAATAGGATTGACAATGGTAATGATTTTGATCAGTCGATATATATTCGAGATGGGGAGACAATATTATGTGTAGCGGTATAGATAGGCACGAAATAAAAGTCAATAAGGAAAACTCGACTCTTGAGACTTGAAAGGAATTAGATTATTAGAATAACACTTGTTATTATGAAAGGGATTGTGTGACAATGAGGTGAAATCAATCGGAAGAAACAAAACTTAGTCCCGTCTGTCGCCCAATAAATAATGTAACTTCTTTCGCCGCAAAGAAACAAGTACATAATGAGCCTACGTTAACTTTCCTCTGCTCAAGATTGTTGCGAGTTGAATGCTGAAAGACATTTGAAATGACGGCTTTTATCTTCTGAATGATATGTAGTTGTATATTAGCATTACATCGGTGGAAAAAAGGGCCTTCTGATTTTATGTATACAAAACTACTCTTAAGGATTCTTGAAGATATTTATGACCACTTAACACCTTGTAATGTGATGGTTTGTGTATTTGATAAACTGACTAGTGTTTTCTGCTCCTTTTCATCGGTGACGCGAGAAGTCATGCAACTCTTGTACAATACGATAATGAATGAATAACTAATCCTGCAAACATGCGTACAGATTTTATATGAGCTGCAGATAAGATCTAGAAAGGTGTTGATTTTAGTTTAGCAATTGTATGGAACTTATATACTTCTCTTCTGGTTTTCGTAAGATATAGCTTTTTTGCTGTGTTGAAATATAAATGCACGCATGCCTTTCAATACAAGAAACACTTGAAGCAGTTCATTCAACGGCTTTCATAAACTCAAACTGAGGAGACATATTGATTTCATGAAATGATAACTAGTCAGCGAATTGAATGCTTTGGATTGAAACTGCGCTCGACAACTTTTAAGATTCGGGCAGTGATTGGATTGGAGTCCGATTTCTAAAGGGTTATTTAGTGTCACTATCAAAGTATTTAATCTAAATACAGAGTAGGCAACATGCGCTTTTTAAAAGTCTCTTCTCAATCAGTTTTAAACGCTGGGCTTTTGTCTGTGCTTTCAATCCGTCCGTTTTTCTCTTTTTAATTCTTATCATTGTTGTCCAAATCAAAGACAGAACGATTACAGCTGAAAGGCAGTCTCCATCTGATATGGTCACGTCTTTAGAAATATTTTCGTAAAAGTGAATTCGTTCTGTTCTCACCTTTTCACTTACAATTAGAATTGAAGCGGAGATAGTTTAACATCCCAGGCAATTCAAACTTAAGAATTTGTTTGCAAGATCTAGATATATTATTAAGTAGCTTTTTTCCTAAATATGCTTACGTATAAGATAACTAAATATATATGTGTGTGACACACCAAGTCAGTATGTCGTAGTTTTTGTTTGTTTGGTTGTAGGACAAGCATTCCTTTCAAAAGCCACCGTTTTCTTTTGATGGTGGTGGTGCATAAAGAAATTGGTTTCGCCACTTTGAAAACTTAAAATGTAATCGTAATCACATCACCTTTGAGTTTTGAGTCCCGTATCGAATGTGTTGAGGGGAACACGTGTAAACTTGAAGATCCTATTCTTCATTCTTCCCCAGTTTTTCGAAATAATAGAAACGGAAGTTTATGTACAAATTTTCAATGCTGAAATGACATGATATACCACCTTTTAAAACTCACCTTTACCGACTTTTTTCACCGATATTATGGAAGCTATTATTCGTCACAGGCCGTAAAGATGTTATTACCGGGTGTATTAGTTCGGTATGTCAAAGGGAATCATACTGCGGACTTGACGCAATGTATCGGAATCGGAAATTATAATTAAAGAGTGAAGTATAATGCTGAAAATAAGGTTTCCGGAAGCAGGAATTGATTTTTTGCTTAAAATCGAATATTCCCTTTTTATCATCTCCATATAGGGATCTATTATAGGTTAGGTGTACCATGCTGTTTCTCATTTAGCCCTATAATTATTCTCCCAGGCTGGGTGTAATATCTAATGAAATACAATAACATTCTGCAAGATTAAAAAGCCAATGTGATGTTACATTTTCGTGTATTAATACACATCTATTTTAGGTCGACTGGACATCTAGTTGCATTTAGTGTGACGTAACTGAAAAAATTAAGTAAATTGCAAAATTTTAGCATTTTCTATATCGATGTTACATGAAGTATGGGTGGTATCGTAACGAATGAAAATAAGATCGGTTCGTCCGTCTAATCAAACACAACGGGCGCACTGCAACGGATGGTCCATCATTCTCATAATGAACGCAAGTGGTTCACACCCGCCCTGCCTGGAAACCTTTTATCCGAGATTTCACATGGTCATTCCATAGCCAGAACTGTAGGCTATGATGATAAAAAAGGTTTTCAATAAAATATATTTTACGTAAACCTTTAAGTACGTAGGACGTTGGTGCCCAGCTGAAGTCAGCTATTGCCCAAACTTCAATTTTTTTTGAATCATTGACGATAGATTTAACATAAACTGAGCCACACCTTAAATTGTGCGATGACAAAAATTTATTATTCTACATTTCTATATCGATAGCTTCTGTAATGCAGTGCAAGCTGCTGCTGCTTAATAAAAAGTGTATGCTTTGGCAATTGTTTGTTTAGAATTCTGAATTCACACCGCTCAGCCTACATTTATATAAAATTCTTTTTGCTCCAGCCTCCCTCCCTTCTTCATACAAATGCTATAATATAACTTGGTGACTACACACATGGTCTTTTGTGTGTTTTTGAAATAGCACATTTGTAAACGCCTTTTTCTTTTCAATCTGCAGCACTGAATATTTTTTTTAAAACTTGATTTACAGAATAAGTTGCTGCTGCACGATCGGGTAAATAGCTAGTGGTACCATTATCATCTGTATTGTATTTTTAACCTTTTGCATCATGAGCATAATTTTGTTAACTGATATTCTATTAATAATACTGGAGGCAGAATATGGAATATTTTTTATTAGGTTCTGAGGGCAAGTATGTATAACAAGAAGTCAGTTGTCCCATTTAAAAAATAAATGAATGAATGTTGGTAAAAATGGGGACTCATACCTCCAAAAGAGGCAATACAAGCTTGTCAGTTGGTTGTGTCACAAGGTGCAACACAAAATGAAAAGTTATTGCATCGAACATCAACGAAAGTATAAAGTGCGTAAATCAGCTTCCAGTTTGTGCTCCAGCGTCACCCTAATTTAATGTCCCATTTAGCATAAATTACCCACAAGCTGAGTAAATGAGAACATGCATGAACAACTAGGAGTGAACATGGGAATATTATTTTCCGGATAGGTAGACCGTAGAAAAACACTTGCGAGGCTGTCTATGCTACACACTCGTTATATGCACATGTTTAAGTATACGTTAACATGTAATGTGGACAACGTAATGCTGGCGAGAGCAATATGGATGGAGTTTATGACCTTTGGGCTATGTGGGATTTGGGGTAGTACCGTGCTAAAAACAAGGAAATTTGGCCACATGGAAATTGTAGGTTACAGGCTCAACCAAGTTTACATTAAGTTCGCTGCAGTTACCTTTCCTGTTTCAATTAACTGCGATTTGCCCTAAGCTATCACATAAATTTCGGTAACAATGTTTTTCTGAACAAAACCTTTTTTGCGAGAAGCAATATGGAAGCAGAATGGGTGAAAGTTTCTGTCTAAACAGAAGAATATCGTTTTCAATACTAAGATGATTTCTAACAAATATTTATGTAAGGATTGCCGAAGCAAACATTTTACAAGAACTTATTGCATGATGATTTCGGTGCATTGATATTCGTATTGTTGTATAAGATCTAAACTCAGCGAACGTACACTAACAACTTACTTCCCTTTGAACAATACAAAACAAGCCATTGCTTGGCATCAACACAATGCGGGTTCCATACATAGTTCTAAACAATTTAACATGAATTACACCGATACTTTGCACATCAGCAATTTTGAATAGTGAACAAATGCCTTTTTGCAATTAGAAAAGGGCCAATATTCTGTGAATTGCACTTTTTCTTCCAGACGGGTATAACAAAAACCAGTGAACATGAAATGCATTCAAATAGTAAGCGTTTGAGAAAAAAACAACTTTATTATTATTAAATAAAAATCTATGATTAATCTAACCACACCGATTTTTGTCCATTAACTTCACGAATAACTCTGTTAATGATATCTATAAATGTATCTCTGTCTCCCGTAAACCACTCCGTTTTTCCATCACCGTACGACCTTGGGGTACGTTGAGATTTCAATTGACGATGAATCGTTGTTTCTGTAAGGTATCTGTATGGAGTTTCCCATGTGATCACAGCTTCATAGATTTTCTTGTTTGCTACTTCCTGTGCATGTATCCGTTTATCTGGCAGATTTTTGGAAAGTCCTATTTTATAACAGTTTATTTCCTCTGGTGTCGGATTCTTGATTTTGTACATGTAAATGTGTCCCGGTCCATCTTCTTTTGTCGGGCCTAAATAGTCAACACACAAATTCATTTTAAACTGATTGATGAGAAATTAAGCTTTACTAATTTCATGCTGTAATTGAATAGATGCTGCTACTGTGGCATACCTTTTTCCAGCCTTTGCAATGCCTCTGGATTGAGCCAATTTATACCAAGTTTCTTTGGCTTTGGTTTGGGTTTCACAAACGATTCGGAAGGAGTCTTTTCCTTGTTTTCTACTTTCTTCCTATTTTTCTCTGTAGTTTCCACTTCATTGGAACTACTTGCATATTCTTTGGCTTGTCTTGAAGTTTTTAGTTTAGAAAGAAGTTCCTTGAAATCCAAGTAATCATTCTGTATGTCATTTGAGAAAGTTATTTTTTGTTTTATGTCCCGAACTGCTTCTGGTGCTGTGCTATAATTCCTAACGGACGGACTATGAGATGATGATCCAATCACTTTTTTCATCACCGGATTGTTAGGTTCCGGTGAACCATTTTGTGTAGCCAACTTGCTAGGGCAAGTTCTTCTATTATGACCACTTTTGCTACAAATTCCACACACCATTTTCACCACTTACAGTAATCAAGTAGTTATATAATATTTTCAGTTAAAAATAGCGACTGAATTTTATAACAAATATTTGCATAAAACAGGCTAATTATGTATGAGAAAATAAATCAGACAACTGAGGCAGTACTAGTAATGGAATAAGAATGAATTAAAGAGCGATTAGCATATAGTGAAGTGCATCTGAGCTCCAGAGATTGTTTTTGCTAATCTATTCCTTACATATGACAGCAAAACGTATTTGTCCGGTGAGTCATCTCAATGTCCATGGTGTTCTACCACAAATCAGGTCAGACTTATCACATTGCATATGTGCACATTGGTTGGGGGGTAGTGTATCATACATAAGTGTTACCTAATAATACCTAACCCTATAACGCTTCTGGATGGAATATGTTCTATGCACATTTTTTGCCCTGACTAGCAATAACATGCATTTCTCTCTCATGATTCAATGTACCTATATGGTAAAGATATGCATAGTGCATATTTTGCGAAAACGTTTTTAGTTTAGTCCTGCTCACTCACCACATCTCAACATAATATTGCTAAAATTTACGTCAAATGTAGAAGTGCACAGGGCATTCGCTAGTCAATTTTTTTTATACCACCCAGATTATGACGTGAATACAGATCCAGAGAAAAACAAAGCAATAAAGGGGCAATGCAGATGCAAAAGTTGGTCATGTATGAATTTCTTTTTCTGTAAAACAGATACCAAAACACGATTAACTCTTCTTTTTGCATTGCGAATATACTACTCTTTTAGACTTAATTTTTTGTTACTCGAAGAGAAACATTTTCAAGTCAAAGGATTAATTGATTAAATGAAAAATGCAGCTTCTCCAAAGACGTTGCTCTTATCCTGGACACAAAAACTTCCTATGCTGATGACCACATTTCGTTTTCATTCGTCTCATTTCATGAGCTTCTAAATCTCAAAACTAACGCATCAACCCGTACCAAGTCGTCTTCGCCATCTGACAGAAGACTTCCCAACAACCTGTGTCAACAACTGATTTTCATGTGCACAAGTTGAAATCCTCTCCCGGTCTCTCCAAATCATCTGCAGTGCATGTTGAATCTTTTCCAAATTGCAATAAAAATAAAAATATTGACAGCCGGTTTGCAGTGCATTTGTAAATTTTTATTTATTAAATGCGTCACTGTAGACTTTGCGTGTAATATTCACAGCTAATTAGTTGTTTACAATCGACAAAAATATTCACTTTCTTAGTGTGTAGCTGAGTCCGTCCTGTTACCTTTGATTTGTGCAACAGTTACATTTAAAAACCTGTAATAATCATGCCACCGAAGAAGGAGCAACCGCAGGAACGCGCAGTGCTTTTAGGTCGTGTCGGAACTAATTTGAAAGTTGGAATTGTTGGCCTTCCCAATGTGGGCAAGTCCACCTTTTTCAATGTCATCACGAAAAGTGCAATCCCTGCGGAAAACTTCCCGTTTTGTACCATCGATCCTAATGAAAATAAGTTTTTTATTAAATATTTTACATGTTTTGATATTTAGTGGTGAAAGTTTGATTACTTCTTATCATTCGATTGCCACTGACTATGAAAATGGAATGTAGTTTTTAGTACATGCATGTTGATGAGATTGCTTTTATGATTAAATGTAACGAACTGAGTCAATCATGCCATGATTCTCTATTTAGCAACCTTCATCTGCTAATTATAGACATTTTTATGATCCTTTACGTAGGGTAGCTGTTCCGGACGACAGGTTCACCTATCTGTGCGAATTTCATAAGCCCCTCAGGTAAGAAAGAACGATCAAATTATGTTCAGTGTTAAAATCATTTGTGACACGACTGACACGCTTCAAATTTCTAAAATACATATCTGAAATATCTGAAATATGCATTGATTCCATTCTTATTACAAATACTATAAAATTTAATGATTGAAAGATTTTGTAAGTTTTGGAATGGAAAGCAGATACTAAATCGATGATGACAAGGCAATCAAAGACTGGTAGAGTTTCATAAACTTGCGACTTCTTCATTGTATTCTAAGTTGCACATATAATGTCGCGGGGTGGTTTACCGGAAATAGATATAGATAGAATTGAACAAAGACGATAGAAAAATCAGCAAATCTTTCATGAACGATATTAATTTTTTTGACGTATTGTAATTTGTAGTCATGTTTTGTAAGGCTAATCTGTCATGTCTATAATCTGTATATTTGCAGCAAAGTACCGGCTTTTCTCAACATTGTAGACATTGCTGGTCTTGTGAGAGGAGCATCTCAGGGCCAAGGTCTTGGAAACGCTTTCCTGTCGCACATTAGGGCTTGTGATGCCATTTTCCATGTCGCCCGTAAGTGAAAATTTCTTGACCTTTTCAACTTTAATTGTTTATTGCTATTCCTTCGCTCTCGCTTTCATGCACCAAATTACCGTCTGGACTGAACTGAAGGCATTCAACTATAATGGCAGAAGAGTTACAGTCTGCAATGCATATTATAAACGTTATCCCACGGTTATGGAGCACCATGCCTTGTTTTTGATAGCAAAGCATTCCTTAGAACATACATAATGTGTGATGCGTACCTAATCAATCGACGTCATTATCAATTATTATTACCCCATTTGTGTCTTTTCAACATTTCAAATGAAACCTATGAGCAATCACCACATCATATTATATGGAGACCTGTAAAGATCAAAATACGGACGTTATGAGTTCGTAAAGGCACCTTTGCATGGGTTGTTAATGTTCATTAGTCTGATGATGAGAAGTCTGACTACATTGTGCAGGGATGATGCTTCGACTCGGTCAGGCAGACTCTTTTAGTGTATCAAAAGTTGCTTCCTTCCTTCTGTGAGGGTAAGATTAATTTGACTAGACAGACGATGGGATCATTATGGTCAAGTGAAGGATAGAAAGGGCATCCCGTGCACGACTATTTAAGCCTTTTATCCCAAGATATTAGTCATTTTCAACTTTTACCTCTGAGCAGACAATTTGTTTTAAGAAGAAATCATTAGTTAGAATGTAGAGATGTTATTCGAAGCATCTTGAGTTGCAAGTAATTTGATTGTCGTTTTTTTCTTTTGTGAACTCTTTCTTTACTTACATAAGTGGAAAGGAAAACTTTTTTTTTCATGCCGTCCCTTCGGCGTATGTTTGGGATATGTATTATGTGTTTAACATTCAGTTTAGCGTCCAAAACTTTGGCATTTATGCAGCTAATCGTGTAATAAGTGTTTCCAGCGAAGACATTACCACTTGTAAATACAAGAAAATGCTGATAAGACTGACGTCTGACGATGTTGAGGCTACGTTATGTTAACTAATTTTAATATCCTTGTATTGGTCTTGTAATATTATGGGTAAAATATAATCATTCATGTTGTGATATACACATGGCGCTGGAAAGCAGGCCAGCATCCCATTTTGATTACCTGGCCGAGCCGAGGTAACCCGTCGTCGTAATCAGTTTCAGATCAGGTACCGGGTACCCTACCATTGCAGTTGCAATGCTATCAAATTGTTGAGGCTCAATGTTCATAATGATCGTAAATGTTGTTGTTAATATCAATAATATAATTATTTCCATCATCCCCAACTCAATACACATTAGAGCTCGATCCTTGGGTAGTTAAGCAATATAATACGAGATACTCAGAAAGAAAAAAAAGTATTCAGTTCCCCCAGAGCTTGTTCGGTTCAGTCAGTCAGACACACACGGTATATTCCATCATGCACAGAGCCCAGACATACAAAAATATATTCAGGGTGCCAGGAACTCGTTAAAAAGACGTTTTTGTCTTTGGTTGTTGTAAATCATGCGCTAAGTAATTCACGCACAAAAACAAAGGCATAAAGCACGCGTATATGGAGATATAAAATTTAAAAATCTTCCTCGCTCAAAAGAAAATACTTTCTTCAAAACCGTCCATTTCATATCGATCGTGGTTATAAGTTTTTGCATGGTCTCCTCATATGATAATCATTGGCGACAAGAAACTTGAATATTTCATAAAGTCTGTCGTTAAATTACAAAAATGAAATAAGGCATGCAACGTCATAAGAATGGCCCACACATCACCATATCATAAATTACAAGTGCAACAACCAACAAATGAATTGTACGCTTGAGCTATTAATAGCTATCCTCATCCTCACTATTGTTAAAGGTTTCATTTTAGCATTCGAAATGAAAATTGCGTTTTACTTCATCAATATTTCTTTGTCGCAAGGGATTCGACGATTTTGAAAAGAAATTTTGTCTTGTTATTCCCATTTATGTTTTTTACATATCAGAATAAATTCAGAATCAGAATGATTTGCTTCAGTATTTATGTATTCCTTAGTTAGACACTTGATAAAGGGACTTGTGACTAGTGTCTTTACACGAAATTTTTGCCACTTTGAAGGTGCTTTTGAAGACGATGATATCATTCATGTTGATGGAGACGTTAATCCGGTGAGGGACCTTGAAACAATAAGTGAAGAACTGAGACTAAAAGATGAGGAGTATTTGCTCGCCAACTTGGAAAAACTGGAACAAAAAGTAGTTCGAGGTGGCGATAAAAAATTGAAACCAGAATACGTAAGTATTGCATGTTTTTTTTCATTAAAATATTTAGGGTATCATTCATAATCATTGTAAACAGATATGAGTATGAATGAATCAAATGTGTTTTACCGAGATCGACCTTGATGCCTTGCATTTCATACCAACTTGGTGCTATTTCGCTTTTACAAAATATAGCTTACGATATGCCTAGGGCGGAGGAAGCATTGGTGTGGTTGGGAGTTACTGGGCTGGTAACTGTAAGGACAATATGTAATTTACTAAATTTTAAACATATATCAGCATGTTAGCAGCCAGGATTGAACCTTTGATTGAGAATAGTCAGCAAGTACGAACCTAGTAGCCGAGTTTCACAATCGTAAAATTACTCGAGATTGGTATTTAAATGCAGTTTTACATTAATTCTTGAATCCGAAATCTCAGAATTTCGCTAGCATTAAAAAGTAACTTAATGCACGAGACGTGATGAACAAAATCTGGAATGTGATCATTGATCACATTCCCGACTATCAATAGACAAATAGGCAGTGTTTCCTAATTAATTGCAAAATACATTGATAGCAATAGAAGTAACTGCTAATGATTGATGTCGTAGTTTTAAATGTTTGTTCACTAAAAAACCTTTGAAGATCTTTTTGTGAGCTTTGTTTTTATATAATTTAATGTGTCTCATTACCATCAGGAGTTCTCTGGTTTTACAAGTTGCATCAGTTTTATAATTTTGCAACTGAAATGAAAAATAAGATATTAAGCAGATCATTAAGAAGATTAGAAACGGTATAGGCTTTTGAAGTCACAAAATATCTTGACTTACAATGCCCCAATCGGTCCAATCTTAATTTTCTAGCCGAGTTGCGTATTCTGCTTGCTTACACCTTCTTTCTAGCTATTCTATGCACTTTTTCTACTGTCGATAGCTCAACCCTGACTTCATTTTTAATTAGAATATTAATATTCAGTGCACTCGATTTGTTAAATTTCAAGTATCATAGTTTGAGCCGTTCCTTTGTAATTAGCAACTGTCCATTACCGCAATGTTTCCTATTCATATTGTAGTGATTAGGAATGGGATTCCAGGGTAGACTTTAAAAGGATTTCTCATAGCATAAAAATATTCCACTATTGCATGCAATTGTTATCTATTATTATATTACTATTCATATTGTTATCATAATGCAGTAATATTTTTTATTCTCAAGTATAATGAGTCCATAAATAGGGGGTAGCAGAAAATTCAATGGAATTGGATGCTGTTCAATTTCACTTGTAATTTTGTAATTCGTTGCTGACTTAATCGGAACAGTAAAATGACTTTGATCATTATAACATGAAGGGAAGTCATAATCGGATGGCGTATTGCTTGAATACATTCAACACTTGTGTTTATGTAAGTAAATGAAAGCCCATAAAAAATTCCACCTCTGCATTAGTACCATACTATTCATCTCCGATAGAAGGTATGTGATAGCTGATAGCCATATTATGTAGTGTGTAGTTGATCAATTAAAGCGATAGCCGGTTTGCTTGCTTATAGCCTCATATACCCTAGGGTCCGGTCTGATCGGTAGCTAGGAATATGTATAAAAACAAGATTGTGAGTAAAGTGGAAACATAAAAAGGTCGTTGACGATAATGAAGTGGAGGCTAGCCAAGCAAAGCAGGTAGGGCTGAGTCACCAGCAGGACACAGGTAAACGCTCAATGATATGGTGCTCATGCCCGTGAGCATGATTTGGCTTTCAAGAACCCTGCCTACCTGCCATATTAGATTCTTATTGGCTTGCCTTTTCATTAAGTGGCTTCCTTCTAAAAGTGTAGGCATATGAATTCCATATTCCATAAAAAGCTTGCTTTGCCCTAAAACACTGAAAGAATGAAATTAAAAATTTGGATTATTTTTGCAAAATTTTTATGTGTTGAATTCAAACGGAGTTCCGTAATAAATTCCGGAGCTTTTTAATTTAATTTTGAGCTAATTACTTCAATCTTCCGGTGCCAGTACTAATACCAACAAAACAATGATGGCATTTGCCTTGTTATATGTTTTAATCTAATCTGAGTGAGTCAGTCAGCTCAGCGGTGCAAATTTGCACTCCCGGAGTGCAAAATAGCAAGTGCATTGCCACCCAAGAATGCAAATAATAAGCCCCCCGAGTCAAATTCACTCTCGCCTTTTTTAGTCAAAAAATGATTTTGGAGTGCAAATTGTTCCTGGAGTGCAAAATTGCCACTCAATTTGCTATTTAAAATTTTAAAATTCGGGAGCCAAGGATTTGACCGGACGCCAAACAAAATTGAATTCTTAATCTACATGATTTTATTTTCAGCTTGGAATTTGATTCTATCTTGGGACTTCAGATATTAATTTTTTAAATATTACATTGAAAAATCAACTGTTTCAATTGGCATTAATTAAAAATAATTTTGTCTTGAATATACCTAACATCGAATAAGAATTTGGCCCGTCAAGATTTGATTTTTAAATTATGTTAGCACATGCTGTTTTTAATGTAATAATTTAATAAATTAATCTCAAGCTCCCAAAGATAGAATCAAATTCCAAGCTGAAATTCCTAAAACTCATTAGAATGAATTATAATTTTTCAGCGTCCCGGTCAATTAAATTTTACAAATCAACCACTAGCGAATGCAAATTTGCACTCCAAAAATCATTTTTGACTTAAAAAGCGCGAGAATATTTGCACTCCGTGCTAATTTGCATTTCTTGGGGTGCAATTAGCACTCAACGTGGAGTGCTATTTCACTCGGGAGTGCAAATTGCCCTGACCTGACTGGTAGTGTTAAAAAATCCAAAAAATGTAAAAAATCATGATAGCATCTTATATGAATAATATGTAATATGAATATGATTACTGGGTGAGAATGATAAATACATGTAATAACCGTATTTACGTTTGACAGGATGTCTTTTGCAAAATTAAAACTCACCTAGTGGACGAGAAAAAACAAATTCGTATGTGCGATTGGAAAGAAGCTGACGTAAGTTAAGAGAGAGAGACTACCAACTTCATCATTTTGGAACTAAGCATATGTTGCGTTTATTGGGGTAAACCGGAACTGATGAACATTATCTTTCCCTTGACCATATAGATTGAAATTCTTAATAAGCACCTGTTTATTACTGCGAAGCCAATTATTTACTTAGTAAACCTGTCAGAGAAGGATTATGTCAGGAAGAAGAACAAATGGTATGAGAATTTAAGCTTTCTGGTAACTGTTTTGTAGTGTTGTAATAACCAATTTTATATTGGGAAAAGATTTTATAGTTCGCATAATATTGTGTGTGGTGTATTTCAAGGCTCATTAAAATTAAAGAATGGATTGACAAGCACGATCCAGGTGCGATGCTCATCCCGTTCTCTGGAGGTCTTGAATTCAAACTTGTGGATATGCCAGAAGATGAAAAAGCTGCCTATCTAAAGGAAATCGGAGCTCAGGGGTAATTTGAGACTTGCCTAAGAACAATTAATGATTTGTTCATATTTGCATATAAAATTGAAGTGAAAGTATAGGACAGTTTATGCAGAGTTTATGTAGCTTTACAGACGTTTATGCAAAGAACACTAATCGCAATTGCATTAAGCTATCCCTGGTGCACATCATAATACACATTTTTAAGAAGCATGAAACAAAAATTGAAGTTGCATCTCAGTCATGTCTAATCATACCAGACAATTTGCCAAATTGTAATTTTCAATCTAAATACTATTTCATTTATCAATTGTCTAGATAAGTTTGACTGAAAATTTTCATTAGATTCGGTGATTTCATGGATAGTTCTAACGATGAAATAGCTTAGGGATTAGACTTTCATTAAAAACGGTTTAGATCTGATCTGACAAATTATAGAAGCAAAAGACAGAAAGTGAGTTCTTTCCGTGGTATTTGCTGCAATTGTATCTTTCATCCTTAGAAAATCGTTTACAGCCAGACCGGGGTGAATAATATGGTCCTTTCGGCATTCAAACTGAAACTTCTGATTTCACTAGGCACAAGGTCTTCTGTCTGTTCGTTTCTTGCTAACACTAGAGCATCTTTGGACGGCACACTATGTTTTAAGGTCGGTAATCATGATAATGATTTGATGATACCATAAACGGTCTGGTGTAGCCACAACCATGCCACTTGGACAATCAGAAGTTATGGACAAGAACTGTAGGCAAATTAACCGAATTCTCGTCTCTGCAAAATTATAGACATTAGTTTTATTGAGAAAATTCAACTTTAGAATTAGAATCATTGGTAATGATTGCGTATAATTTCGTGAAGAGTATTCAGCTACGCATAATCGATTTACGCTGTGTATCATTACAAGATTTGACTAAGGAAAGAAAGGGATCCATGATGCCAGTGAATAATATACAGGGTCAGTAATACCTTTTACAATAGGCTGATTATCCTACTGCGGAAGGTACTTCTAGATTTCTTATCTAGGTGGACCCTGCATGCATCTTCACAAATACAAACGGCATCACTTAAAATATTTCGTAGAATTGTTACAGAATTATATTATTACATGTTCAATGTTAATTTAGCTTAAGATTTCATGATTTCATTGCAATGACTCTAACCTATTGAAAATTTTGTCTTCAGGCTTTCGGAGAACTAAAGCATCTTTCTTCTTCGGCAAATCTAAAATGCTGCTGTAAGGCATGAAGTAACTTTTGATTACATTACGAATGTAATTACAGTACGGGTGGAATTAAAAGAAAAATTCCATAAAATAATCATGTTATAGTAGATGGTAGGGTTCACAGTTTATAATAATGGTAGGCCAAGGCATACAGATCGCAATTTATTATTGTGGCATAATATAAATCGCAAAAAATAAAGTACATAAAATAATTAGAGCATTACACTGTGCATTACCCTATGCATGAATGTAGAAATATAATGAATTCTAATTGTAAGGGATCCAAAGACAATGAATGTAAGTGTAAATTAACTTATAGTTAACTGCTTGTATGTTTAAAATTTCAGAGCCCTAGACAAGATAATCGTACAAGGGTACAAGGCATTACAACTTCAATATTTCTTCACCGCGGGGCCAGATGAGGTGAAATATATTTATAACTTAATGATGATATCTTCATATTTATAAGTTTAAAATAAAAATGGCCATTGCGCATTCATAATTTGCTTCTATTTTCGTTTTCGTACAGGTAAAAGCATGGACGATTCAGGTAAGAAACGATCGCAGACCCTTTTTACTAATTAAATATTACTTTCTAACTTTAAGGCGTAATTCCTAAATGGTAGGAAGGATGTCATTCTATCAGAAAAAATATGAATGACTGCAATTTATGATGCGTGTATGTTTTTGGAGTAGAATTATCATTGCAGACGGCACTAATAGCAGTTACACAATGGTTCACGACTTTATCGCTGAATATTTTTTGATTCCCCAACTTCCAAAACATCCAGCATAGAATAAACTTCATTACATATTATCCAATTTGTGTAATAACAATGATAATGACAATGGGCTTTTCCTAGTGATACAATAATTTGATATACGAAGTCACACTGAAATTGTTCAGATTAGATTATGTTAAACTGTTATTATCCACTGGAATTAGAAGCCTGTCTTGGAGATAGAAAGTAGGGGGTATGCTTAAGGCTGGCTTCAGGGATTTCAAGGCGCCAGTTCTTTTGCTTCCGAAAAGATTTCAAATGACTCTCAATTACTGGGTTAGATAGTTAGATTATTATATGTCTCAAAAATTTTCAAGTGATCTTCAGACTGCAGGCCTACGCATACGCATAAGATATATCCCTTTCTTTACTTCGAATTCATACTTTTACTATAATGTAAAACACAGGTTTTAATTCAAGACTAAAATGCTTGAACCAACCGTTTTTCTTCGATTAATTATGCCTTCTAAGGCAATTCAGGATTTTAAAGCAACGAGAATGAAGCGTTCAGAAGTTGAGCGATGCAAGGAATCAAATATGTTGGGCGTAATTGATGTTATTCCTTACAATCAGAACAATCGTTTTTGCATATTTTGCTTCTGACGATGCCAAACTGTTTGTTCAATGGTAAAGATTAGTAGACAAGGTCATGTAATCAGCTAAAACAATGATACATTTACTCGGAGCACGCATGTGCGTATATATTATGGAGACTGACAGATATTTTTCAGTAAAGTTTGTGAACTATAAGTATTTATATGTAACCGATGTAAACTAATTATGTTCCAGATAATCATGTTTTTCTTTGTTCTCTTTGACAGAAAGGAACCAAAGCTCCTCAAGCAGCTGGAAGAATTCACACGGATTTCGAGAAAGGATTTATCATGGCTGAAGTAATGAAATTCGATGATTTTAAAGAAGAAGGCACTGAAGCAGCATGCAAAGTAATTTTTTTAGAACATGATACCACTATATACTGATTTGATTACAGTAGATGATACATACATGAAACTCCCTAACTAAACATAATGTACTAAACAAATTATTGTATGGAATCAACAGGCAGCTGGGAAATATCGTCAACAAGGAAGAAACTACGTGGTAGACGATGGAGATATCATTTTCTTTAAGTTCAATGCGGGAGCTGGATTAGCTCCTGCCAAGAAGAAGTAATCCGTTTTCTACCAACAACCAACTTCAGTGGACGACGGACGATTAAGTTCTTCTTTTCTGAACTCACTCCTAATTATACTTGTCAAGTAAAAACTGATCTTAATAAATCAAATATTACTTGCGAATATTTTCAACCTTTTTATGATAATTTGTTCATAAATTATGTTCTGTTGGTTCAGTTATCAGAATAAATCCAATGCTTGTTATCACTTTGCCCACATTAAATGTCTTGTTGATTTTTAAAATATTACATAAATTCTCCAAGAATAGAGTAGAGGATTCCGTAAATTAATGTTGGGAGAGCTATACGAAAAAAAAAACCTTTTCTTTACATTTATAACTTTAGAGGTAAAATATGGTAAGGTGTCAGGTTTTATTTGATTACATTATCGTTTGTAAGTAGTAGTAGTAAATTCACAAAAAATGTTCCGTAACAGTACATAATTGCATCGCGAAGTAACTCGAAAGCCTATAAATTCTGAATTAGGGGTCTGCAACTGATTTATTTATACATGCTTCTGAATGTTCTATGTACTGTACGCTTACAATGTGAAAATTAAAATGGAAAATTTAGAGAATTCAATTCGACATATAAAATATACGCTTTCAGAAATCATGACATCATACATTTTATTATTAACAGCTTGTGGAAACATAGAAATAACAATTTAGTGAGTTCCTATTTCTGTAGATCGCTAGCTGAAGTACTAATACCCTCCACGAAGAGCTAAAACTAAATGGAGTACAGATCCACCCTGCACCTTGTAATCCGCCGCTGTTTTCTCATCGTTCCTGAAAAAATATAAAGACATAATTGGTAAAGTACGTCATATTCCATAAAAATATAATGAAAGTACAACGAAACGGGCAATTATATAGCATAGAAATTTAAACTTTCACTTGACGGATTAATCTAACATGAATCTAGGATCAAATTATAGTACAAGGGCCAGGCCCTAAACTACTCTCAATATCACACAATACTACTATTTAAATTTCAAAATCGCCTAAATTGCATCCAAGTAATTTTAGCATGGAAGTGGAGTGGAGATTAATCGTTAATTAATAGCAATAAAACAAATGACAAAACAGTAACTTACATTTGCTTTCCAGAGAAGATAAGTCTCTGCTGCTGAGGTGGTATTCCTTCCTTCTCTTCTACGCGCTCCTTAATTCTTTCTACCTTATCAGTAGGTTCAATATCAATCTCAATCTAAGCAAAACAAAAACCTTCCATTAAACATTGAACATTTAACGAGCTTGATGTTTGTTTAACACGATTCAAACTTCAGGACTTACCTCTTTGCCGGTGAGAGTCTGAAAATAGCAAAAGAATATAAAACCATTAAATTACGCAGTTAGCACTTGAAATACATTCTCATGTTGTTTTTTAATAAATGACAGTATTGATATCCCAACAACCAACCTTAACTTTGATGAGCATCTTGACGAATTAATTTCACAATCACAAACCGCTGTTCTAAAGTTGATGAGACTGATGACTGACACGAATATGTCAATCAGAGGAAATACAAATGCCTAAAACAAACACAAACAACATAATTAGAACAATATACCTAACAATAAACAAACTAACAATATTTGACACGTACATCCAGTTTTTCAAAAATGAAGCTTCATTAAATAACTAACCTGTTTAGCTCTTCAGAGTTCCGGGTGATGATTTTGTGGGTTTAAAACTTTAAACAATTGGAACTGGACACAATAATTTTAGCTGAAGTATGACTCTTACGATAAATTTGAAAACATCTGATACCTGTCAACTTGACGGCTTATTCGACAGAAATTGTTGTCTATTTTGTGATGATTGTTTAGATTCTAAGCACATGAGTATCAGATAAAAACAATTAAAAAGCTTTGAGTCACTGTCCTTTCTGTCGAGGTTTTGTTTTTGGATTAGATCAGCTATCTGTCTATTATTGGCTAGGTCGAATTTCCTTTTCCCGCATTTCAACAAGGTGAATCCAACAACAAAGACGAATGCTTAGGGGAAGCTATCAAAAGAGGTCGGTTTCGTATGCTTCTGGATTAAGTAATGCAGATTCAGATTTAAGATATGCATTTTTGGAATTAAGCATTAGCCGCAGCCGGAAATTAGTCGCATGAAAACTTAAAATTATTTTTTATTATAAGAGAAACCATGATGCAAGTGTACCAATACTGGAAAGCCAGTCTGCTCTGTGTCAATAGTAAAATACTTACAGAAAACAAAAGTTTTGTTACAAAACTTTCAGAATAACGTTCAAATTTATCAATAGAATCGCAATGTCAAGATGATTTTTACTTTATCACACATTGTATATACAAATCATTGTGCTGGGGATTTCGCTAATAAATCTATGCAAATTTCTAGATGTAAGATGTAAGATGTTTCCTACTTTCCCCAGTTCGTCCATTCCTCCCTCTGACATTCTCCGTAGTAAGAAATGGCCAAATCTGAAATGAATAAACGAGAAGATCTGCCATATAAACTAACATTACCATTTAAAAGCATACAGTCATTTCAATCAAGGCAATAAAGGGTAACTAACGAAACCTGACGCGTATACGCGTCAGGTTTCGTTAGTTACCCTTTATGGCCTTGATTTCAATCATTAAGTGAAGACCTCATTAGTTAAGTGAAGCGCGTCAATTAATTGTGCATTTAGCCCTAGTAACGGTAAAAGCTCGTAGGCTCGAAGATCAGGAAAGGGACTCTGATTGGCTGATACTTCCACCTCTTCCACCTCCGATATCTTCATAAAACAGTAGAGTTGAGGGATAATTCCAGCGAAATGTTGGGCCTCAACCGATGCAAAAGTCATAGACACTTTTTCTGACTTTCTAGGTGGTCTAACTCGGGCTAACTTTTATTTCCTAGCACTGACTAGCTAGACACTTTTTTGACGTGTTAAATAAATGGGAGAAAAGTCACCTCACAGCACCTCGAGCGAAACGCTTAATAAAATTAGTAAAAATGAATAATTTAACTTGAATCCAGCGAAATGTTGTGAACCAGATGTTTAGCTATCTGCTACAACATTGTGTCGACACAAAAAAAGTCTGGTTCGTCTAAAGTTTCATTTGAGTGCGGAAACTCCGATACATGGAGTCAATGGCGTCAAGTCAAATTTGAACTACCCTCTCAGCATTCGAAAATAGTGCATTTAGGTGCATTGACTATCTATGACTATTGACTGCATATCTGTGTTTAGTATAGGAACATTTTTATTTAAACCCTTGTTAAATACCGAACTTACATGAATTGTGTCGACGTTGACAATTCAGCTCACAAGAGTTTCCATAAGTTTTTGCGTTGTTTCCGCAGACTGGTTGATAGTTGTAGGGACATGCACATGAGATTCTTCTTCCTCCTCCACCGATTATTCCTCTGAAAGGGTTTTGTTCAATCGGACGAAACTGTGCGGAAGTCTCGGTCAAGAGTAATACAAGACCTAAAACGAGTGCAATGCCAAATATCAATCTCATTTTGACGTTTTGTTTGACTCGAATATTGTAGAACAGTATTAGGTAACAGTCACTGTTATAGTAAAGTTGCAGGTGCGTATTAGACACGGAACTGGATTCATATATGTGGCATTACTTTCCTTTTATAATGGCAGTGTGTAACTATTTACGAATTAAATGTCATCATTGTTTGTCTTCCTCATTTTCTTCGGCGAATGCATTAATGAGTACACAATACAGTACAGTGTAGATATTTGCTATATCTACTTCCTTTGACTTGACCACAAATCTGTTGAAATTTATAGTGTGCTAACAAATACGCAAGGTTTATGATTTATAAACCTATTTATACGCTTTTGTGTGTTTGAAGCAGTGAACTTTTGTAGGAAAAAGTAAACCTGAGTCCACTTCTATGCGTACAAGATTGTAATGGAAATTCCGAAAGTTTGCAATTTTATGATGCTAAAAATTCCTACTACTGCATGTATATTATATGTCTTATGGTGTGATTAGTTTGCAGTATAGTAACTTCATTTATTTTACAAATCAACAAATTTCATAAATAACTCAAAATTACATTCATAAACTTGGGTAACACGTTTCGGCTAATGAAATATTGAGTTTGTAATAAAATTGTACACTCAATACCAAGACTTAAAACCAAACTACGTGCTACTACTACTAAGATATTTCATATTTCCATTAAATGGTACAACTTGCAATGTTCCCAATTTTATTAATAAAAATTATTCGACCGACGCCTGCAGGATCCACGGCGAACCAATTGCAGATCTGAAAAATATGAATTTCACAATATTTAGTCGATTTTTATAGCATTACGATAAGCTTAACGGGTAGAAACTATTAGTTAATGTACTTGGATATCGGCTTCGGTCACAATCCAACTGACAGCTGCTCGAGTAGGTCCTCCCATTAGATCCACACACTGGGTCATACTGGAAAGTGCAAATGCAACCTGTATCAATGCCCATCTGAGCCTCCGTTTTCTGTGGGGACCCCAGAATAATGACCAAGCCCACGATGGATAGCAGGGTTAAAGTTGTAGCCCTCATTTTGAAACTTTTGAGGAAATGAGCTGGAGAATTGGAAATACGTTGCCGGCTTCGTAACGTAAAACTTTTATTTAAAACTTTCTGATTAGCAAGCTATGAATTCACTTCAATTCAACATGGTGTACTGCACTGCACGCAAGGATGTACATTGTCTTACTGATTTACAACAGGACAACAATCTCATTTTATATAGTGGCCGGTTGGAATGGAATGTAAAAAATAGTAATTAGGTAACGTAACGTGATTCATGTAAAATTACAAGTACCCGTTGTTTCTTGGCCGAAGCAAAAAACAACTTCTACAGACGATACTACAATGCAGTAATGCAAAGTGATCACAATCCAGTACATTATAATATACTTACACATGTAATAGCAATGGCTTACAAGGTCACCTTGCAGAAGCATTCCCACGAAAACCATTGTTGAAAGTTGGAACACCAGCGTAAACAAGAGATTACGCATGCTAGTCGGAATTGCCAATTTGCTTTGAAATGTTTTTTCTTAAGTCAGCGTTGCTATTTTGGATGATTTAACAATTACCCCATCAAGTCAGTTTCAAATAAAAAAAAATGTACGCATGCATCAAATAACAAGTTCCTTAAAATGAAAAACAACAAGATTGAAGATGTCACTTTTAAGGGTGTACATTGTACTTTTGTAATATAGCATCTGCGTCTCATTACTTTTGTTTTTGTCATTTCTTGCTCCTTGTTTAATTTCTGCGTGTGATTATGAATGGGGAATGATTGTTTACTCATTTTATAGCTTCCGACATCTAATACGCATTATTCTGAACGCGCTCGAATTCTTAACGGGGAGGATTTAGAAAAAATAAGAAATTGGAAAAACTAATATATGACATGCATGGGTACTAACAACGCATTGTTTTGTTTTGTCCGAAGCAATTAACTATTACAGCAGAAGAACTCGGAAACAAACTAAAACAAAATTGTTTGTCTGCATTGTCTGGCCAATGTCGTTTGAAGTAAGTAAACACGGTGACCGGAAGTACGAAAACATTCCCTTTATACAAAATATGTTTGTTAAAGTTTTATAGTAGATGGTCATCAATGCTGTTCCGGTGGTTGCATTTTACAATTTACGCTTGTGCAGATTAAGGTTGACAATAATTGGTACTGATCACTCACAAGTTCACCATGAAGCATATAGGTTTTGTTCTGCTCAAACCAGGTTTTCCTGCTTTGAGCATCAGCCTCCAAATTGATACTTTTAAGAAGCTAAATCGAAAAAAGCCACAGCAGGCTTGTACCACAATTTCAGGCAGCTATCTAGAAAGACATGACTCATATGACTGAGAAAAATCACCTCAAATAAAACGCTTTAAAAAATAATTACAGAAGCTAGGTTGTAGTAATCAACATTTTAATATCTTTAGTATTGATACATTATTTCTATACTGTCAATTGTAGTACGATAAATAAAAACCTAACCCACTGACGACACTATAACTGGCGAAACGCAATGTATTTACTAACCAGTTAAAGCAGTATTATTTCTTGGTACTTTGACAGATTGCTTTCAAATACAATCATTTTGCAACTCGTATGTTGATAGCAAAGGTTTAACAATAAAACCGAGAAGCTAAACAGTCATGTTTGTTATCTAAATGTCTAATTAAAATTCGACATAAAGAATATTGTAATTAAAATTTTATTTTGTAATAATTCTTTTGCATGGGGATGGAGATGACTGATGACGTTAGAGTTTCAGTTAGTGAGAGAGTATACAAAAATTATTGCAAATTTGCAGGATTGTTGACAAATAACAGAGACATGCTTTTCTCTCTCCTTTTAAAACCTACAGCAGCTTGACTTTCTCGCAGTATTGTGAAAGATCCAATCTGCTAATAACAAAGAACTTAAACAAATACTCAATCTACGGCTAATAATAAATGATGCGCCATAAAATTCTTTGTGTTTTTTTTGCAAATTATTATTTTACTGGTGTCTTTATACTTTACTTGGGCTTCCTTCCAAATGTACACATTATACTCTGCTAACAAATAAATACGAATTTAGAGTTAGCATTTTTCATAATACGGTATGTTTTGATGACAGGTTTATGTCTACCACTGGCTATCTCCAATTAATTAGTAATTTAAATTTACGTTTACCAAAGTAATAAAGTGATACCCGTTCTGAAAATAAATATATTATGAGCTTCATGGATAATTTATTTCTCATACTCAAAATTATTGCAACTCAAATATTCACCCCGAATATGAAATATCCCAATTAAAAAAATTCGTTTATCTACTCCATATATAACCGGAGGGGAAAGCTACTGGAAATGTCTAGTCAAACTTTAGCCTTCTTTCAGTGTGAATGTTCTCTGGCTAACCCTTCTTGCTTTATACTTAAAGTTTTACCGCTTTTAGAGTTACTGTCAATTATCAAAGCGGGTACATCAAAATGCGAAGCTTGCTCCGATTTTACCACCGGCGAAGAGTTTCGCCTGTGGTCGCAGCGAATGTGGATTTGGCTGGAAACGTTGCAAGAATTGAGGCGGAAAGACCGAGGGATGGAACTTTGGAGAGGCCTACCACTCGCGTTTCCCAGCTTTCGAACATCATCAAAACATTTTTTGATTTGGCTGCTGTCTTTTGCGTTGCACCGTTTCGTATTGTACTGGAGAATAATGTTGGAGCATACATACTTAAAAGATACATACTCCATGAGGTAGCATGTTTTTACTTATTTGTTGGTATAAATATCGAGATTGTAGTACACAACAAAATACAATTTAACTTTAAATACAAGATAGATAAATGTATAGCTTTATTGCAATAAATGAAATTTATCAATAAGCTGTGCCAGTTTGATTTGTTAACAAGAGCGTGTGTTTTTATATCTCCCTGCCTATTTGATTCAAGTACTGTTTTCTTTCACTCATATAGGTTTGTTGCGTATTAATGCACCTGATGTGCGTTGTCAGACTCATCAGCGAAAGTAGACAAACCCTACAGTTTGGAATTGGTAAGCTACCACCATCAATCAAAGCATTCAAGGTGGTTAATGTGTTAACCACCTTCATTTACAAGATGCTTGCCCTTCGGAGATTCTGGTTCAATCAGAAAAATTACCTGGAAATCTTTCAGCGCATTCAGGATACCCCAAGCTTCTCCTTGATCAGTTTTAAGGTACGTAACCCCCAACTCAAGATACATTTAATATGCAGAAAATCAGACAGGTAGATAGTAAAAATCAAACCTTATATAAGCAACTCAAATTATAAAATACACATCTTATATTGAATTAGCTACACATGTAACGTTTAATAATATGCTTATAAATTGTGAATTTCAATTTTACAATATAGGTGTTGCGAAGGCCATGTGTTGGTGCGATTTTTCTGGTTCCAGTGTTACAAATAATCATGAGCACAATCAGTGGCAAAGGATTTATCCCACTTTCTAAACCTTGGTCAATCACCCTCTGGAGCAACCAACTGCTGAAATTCTCTCGGTATTCATTTTTTGTGGATGATTCAGGGCTTGGTTTCTTTGATTCTAACACGACTGCAAACTGGACGATATATGATGTTCCCATGAGTTTTCTCATATCAATCGGATCATTTCAACGGTATTGTACTGACGTAAATATGAAAAAATTACAATTGCTACACGTAAGTAACTAAATCCTTTTTTTCAGACAAGCGGTTGGCACATTGTACGAAGTACTCGTTACTTCATTTACTTTCACTCTGTGGATAGCAGTGCGGTGTTTTGCCACAGATATTCGAAGAGATACCGGAAATGCACTAACTTACGAGCAAGTTCTCAATCGTCTGGATGACCTTGCCAAACTTTCTTCGGCAATCAATGATGCTCTAGGGAGCCACGTATTTTGGATGCTTGCAGAATCAGTACTGTATTACGCTATAAATCTAACAGACGTAGCCACCAACCCTCATCCAATTGTGCGACTTGATGCACTCATCTTTTATGTCATCTTTCTGGCAAACCTACTGGTTTCGGCTGACATAAGGAAACAAGTAACAATGAATCAAGAAACTTGGTTTAGAAACGTAATTAATTAAATTTTCCAAATTTTTAGCTATTGGTCGTGGACATCATTTGGTTGAACAAAGCAAGCAATCGACGATACCATGAATTCCGTACTTACAACCTCCTAAAATCCACACAGGACAAAATTGGAATAGAGATAGATGGTAGTTCCACCATATCCTACTCTTTTGTCGCTGGAGTAAGTCAAAGTCATAGACTCCTCCACATCAAATATTTTGTATGTGTGAACTGTATAACAATAATTGTGTACTTTCCTCTACTTTTAACAGTATGCTGTAATTGTAGTGAGTTACTTCATAATATGCATTCAGGACGGCTTCAAAATCACAATGCCTTGTGGTATCGAGAACTACACCATCGCCATGATCCCTTCCATTTAAGAAAAGCTTAAATCATGAATTCATGTAGAAAAATCATGTAGAAAATCATGTCATACAGCATCTTTTCTATAGACATATTCTAGTTTTCATATTATTCAGCACCACAAAGTTACATCGCTGAAGCAAGAGTAGGTATTAAAGACGACATGACGTATATAATGACTTTTAATCCAATTTTATAACTGCTCCTTGTTTCAATTGCCCATAATGAATAAATCGTATGAAATTTTTGAATGTCTCATTACATCAGCCAAGCCGTTATACTTCCGGGGTTGCGGCTCTAATGTCGTCTTCTATATTAATGATAGTGATTAATTCGACTAATCATCGTCTGTAACGTAATTGCAACACTGCCATTAATCTAGCAGTTAATTTCGCATGAACGACCTCCGATCTGTGTATAAAAAGACGATTAGAAATTGAGGTGATCATCAGAGTTTGCTGCCACACCATCCTCAACACAACTCACCAACCAACCTCAGAAAGGTCTAAATCGTAAGACGGTCTGTTTCGGAACGCCAACCAAATCATGCAGATCTTCAATATCATCGCCACCTTGGTTGCTTTTGCCTGCGTTGTTGGGGCTATGCCTGTAAAACTGAATTTTCTATAATATATAACCATTCTTTAATGCTAAAAGCAGCTATTCACTGGATAATGTTTAACATTTTGTAATTCGCAGGGTGATGCTCCCGACAAGAAAGAAGCGTCCGCAAGCAGCGGCATCTACGTTCCAGGCACTAATGGCTGGTAATGGTGATGTTGCATTCTCCATCTTTTAGCATACTGTATTTCTAGGTTGAGGGAAGTAGAAGAACATTTGAAACCCATCTTTAATGTTGTTAATATCTTGTCGAGAAAATGACATACGAATTAATAAATTGAATCCTAGCCCACATAACAATAATAACAAGCGTATATTCAGTTTCAGTTATTATGTGTTTTGTCGAATCCAAAAGCATATATGTTTTGAATATAAGCGTAGGTTAATAGATCTCTCATTTTCTTTATGAAATACAGACCACACCGTTTGGGATTTTCAAAGTATATTTTGGCTAATCGATACCATAAAACAACACCTCTGGTGAGTTTGAATAAATAACGCGTATCATAAATGACATTCCAAACAGGTCCATGCGCGAAAGTGATATATGAATAAAAAATCAAGACCGTTTCTTAGCTAGACAAACATGGTTGATGCGTTTTTGCCTATTTCATCCACTATTTAATGCAAACTTCGGATTGTACCAGTTCGTTCATATAGCCTGTACTGTATGAATAATAACGTTGCAAATAATGTGAATAAAATTGACGTAATCGTAAATTTAAAAATACTTTATAGTACATCTTTTCTCCTTTTTATGTCCATTATTTGAACATCGGTATAAGCCGTACATTGATTTTCGCATCACTCATTTATATTTGCTAGCAATCAAACAGGAAGAAGATAACAAATTAATTACTTACAATTAGATTTGAAACCAAATTAGAATCTGCATAAAGTTATGTCATTTTAAATGAAATGTATCTCACAATTAACGTAAAGTATTTATATAGTGCATTGCTTCAACAATTAATGCATTCATAAGGCGAAACGAGAATGAGAACATAATTTTCTGACACACCCAAAAAACTAAATTACAGGCAATTTCAAGAATTTAAGCTGGTTATATTGTTATATACCTAGCATATTTGTATCATCATACCACAATAGTTTTCTACTGGGAAAAGTGATGACATTTTTTAACATCACCATTCCTTTCAATACTTAAGATCTAATCAACGTTATCATAGTGTTGTGTATCAAGCCACCTTTCTTTTAATGTTTTTTCCATTGCTTTGTTTTCCATTCAGATGTACTACATGCATTCAGCAGATGACACAACCATTCGGATGTTGATGATACATAAATACATGCTTCAATTGTTATAAATATTGTAGACACTGTGTATCGAGTGTAGTAATAGCTCGTATGATATATATACAAAACCCCTCCATCCAAAACATTGTTTTGTTGGCGTTGGTGGCTAAATGACAGCTCCATAACGCAATCTAAAATGCATCTTGACTTGAGACAGCACGGCCTGTCCCAGCCCGGACATTTGTTTCCTTTCTATAATATACTGATGTTATAAGGTATACGCAGATTCATATCATGCAATACTAACAGGTACAGAGGTACGAATGCTTTTTTAATGAAAATGTACTTCTTCGAGCTAGCTGAACCTAAAGCAGTTACCGTGTGATGGCTCACCAGTCCACGGTTTGATTTTCCAATGGTAAATATATATTCATAAAAAATATTCCATATCTGCTTATATAGGCAACTGCAGCCCGGTAGGTAAAACGAAGTATGCTATACGAGTCACCTTATGCGCCCAACAAAAACATGTTACGTAGCTCTGGTAGCTGACTCACTCTTTCTTTTGTATCCGTTGTTGCAGAGACTCCTAGTCATAATAAAAACTAGGGATATCTTATGTATGTGCATACCGGATAGAAATGGAAGGGATGAATATATCTGAGGGAACTGAACACACAACAATGCTATGACTGAGCTAACACTGGAGCTGGAATATCACAACCGTCATAGTGTCAGTTACCCTATCCGAACCATGCTATTTCATGAAGTTACATAGTACAATGTTTTCGGAGTGGAGAGACAAGTGAACACAAATACATACTTTTCGCAAAGGAAGTTCTCTTCTGCTTCCCTCCGACTTTTCGGTGAACATATTTGTTTTTCTCCGATCCAATCATTAGTTTGTGTGCTATATGCATGGATCCACGTCCTTTTCCATGTTCCAGTCCACAGTCGGCGTTTTGCTGTCGTGATGAGCAAACTATCTACGCGACATAGCCAGTCGTAGTCATTCTCATTCTAAGAACTTGTAAATGCAAGAAAACAAAAGCAACTCTGTGTTTGGAACTGTTTTAAAATAGGTCACAATTATACTGCCAAGTAATTACATTGAAGCCAATAATTTGCAGAAATGTAGACCTGTCATTTCCGTATTTGTGCTGTGCTTCATTTCTTTTGGCAGGATGAATTAAAACCAAAAACTCTTATTCCGCACTGCAATCGTGTATTAACTTTGGTGGAAAATAAATTTACAGGATTTGGATAAATTAAATATCGGCTTCGGATAGCCTTTTACGTCTCGTTGTAATTTCAAGATGTAAAAAAATCGTGAAGCATAAAAACTGAAAATGGGAACAGAATTATGGTTCATCTTGATCGAGAGAATGTAATTTGAGCAGTAGATCACCTGACACCTGCTGAAAAACTGTTGACAAACAGTTTGAAACACGCCATTTTCAAAAACTAACTCATGAAATTGAAGTATTTAGTACAACTGGCTACTAAAAGTTGTGATTTGAACCTTTACTCGGTTGTTACAAAGGTGAAAGGTTTCTGCTATTGCTTTTCAGCAAAAGTGCATGTGCAATAATTGTTCAGTGACAAGGAACAAAGTTGTCTTCCGTAACAATTGGAACGCAGCTCAGACGCTTTGTATTGAGTATTTACTTTATACATTCTATAACAAAGGTAAGCAAGCAAGATAACAGCTTACATTAGCTGATAATGTATGGGGAAAGTTAAGCACAAATATTTTGTAAAAATCATTAAAGTCAACAAAGGTTATGCTTAGTCAGCTTACGGCTACCAATAAACGCATAACTTATTTTGGCTCACACAACATAATGTCATTATTTAGAATGACAATGACATTTCTATCGCCTTTTTGTTATATTGTTATGTATGAATTCTTTCTCAGATGAAAGCTCATTTCTGAAGAGTGAATCTAGTTGAGGTAGGCAAGCTTAATGCTTCTAAATGTCAATATGACTATAAATATGTAGGTGAAGGTTATGTACATAATCTGCATAAAGAAATGAAGAGGTTAAAGGCTATCAGCATCGGCAGGTTGAAGCTTTGTGAACTAATTTAATTTGTTGTGACGGCTGACATGTGACAGAATAATGTAATACACATTACTTTTATGTGCCTATGAAAATAGATAACATGACAAGTAATACGCATTCGGTGTAATTTTGACTGGCAGAAACGCGAGTTCATATGCATGTCTTCATTATCTACATGCACGTGGGACTACGTCTGTCTACAATATCTGACTAGGGATTGTTTGGTTTGAAGAGAATATGCAAATAAATGTCAAACTTTTTGCATACTTCATCATTTCCGTGATGCTCCATTAATCCCAATCTCATCAACATTTCATATAGCACCTGATATAATGGGAAAGCATCATGCCTTGCTTACCCACTTGGTCTTCGGTTAGAATATCAAGGTTTTGTGTGGTCTCTTCTTCCAGCTTCTGCTGCTACGTGTTCGTAAGTATTTTCAACTTCATACGTTTAATCTCCTTCCTGCAATAAAATTACTTCTTGGAAAGCATGACACATGGCCATAATCCATTATGACAATGTTTTATGAGAAATAAAACAATAATATGCATTCACTTGTATTTATAGCTTGGAGTTGGAATGCAAGTTTTAAATGTAATCGTTGATACTACAGAATGAACTCTGATATGTGCATTTTGCCCATTTCAAAGAGCTATTATTATACTGTCATTTGTATATATTCAAATGAAATTAGAAAGTCCAATGCACTTCCAACTATTTCTATTCCAACACAGCTTATCAGTTTTGATAGCCTAGAGTGAGAGAAGACATGGTTTATTGCTGGATGACATGTTGAAGAAACATTTATCACAGGATTTCATAAATACTTATTACTGAGTTTGTATCTAGCAGCATCGAACGGAGAATTGTTTTTAAATATATTGTTTTTCTCCCTATCCGTGTTATACCAGCACGGTCAAACAGTTCAATATGTTTCTCAGAGAGTTGCTTAATTCCAGTTCTAATGGCTATTTTTATTTCACATTTACGAATTCCCTATCGCCTTATCAAAAACAATAGACCTCGGTTCTGTTGTACAAGGTTGCAGTTCATGTGTAACTTATTTAATAGTATACTCTAGTCCAGTAACTGCTTTTAAGCAGTCTAGAATGGTTGGAGCGTGACATCCGGAATGAAAGAGTGAAATGGCATCATAAAAATGTTGGTTAGGTAAAGGAAAAATTCTTCTTCGTTTGTAACTCCCTATTTTCTGGGAGCTAAATTCCCTTATGTAGTTTATGGTACAGTTGTGTAGCTGGCAGCTACATGGAACATGAAATTGAAGTAGGTATCAGAGAAATTATTTCAAATGATTGGTGGTGACATATTTAATGGAAGCTCATGATTCCACTCCATCCAACTTTCCTACTTACTAAATCTTCTGTAGGTGAAATGGAGAGAAGAAGAGTATTTTGATTTTCTTTCCTAACCGAAGCTGGTAGTTAATCTTCCCCTCTTGCTGCAGTAAGGTATTAAATATGAGTTGCACATATTCTATTCAGGGACAAAGTAAAAAACTTAATTTAATTTCGGAGTAGAAAGAAGAAAGTTTACAGTCTTGCACTTGTTTATGCATTACAGACTTTTGTAAATCAATACTCACTGTGATTGTGACTACTCTTTTGTGCTGGTGTTCATACAAAGATGGATAGCTAAGCTGATGGATATTTGATAGACAGAACAAAAAGAGTATTGTAGCAAACTTTCACTTACATAGGAAATATACTGCGTAAATATAAATCAAGCATACCATCCGATTTCGTTGATTTGAAAGCTGATTTCTTACATGATCTGAAACATTATTCATTGTATAGTACTTACTTACGATTTTACTACAGATATTGCTTTTACGCTATAATAGAATAGTTGAATTGAGAATTTGAAGATTCTCGTTTAATAGCGTATTAATATTATTGTGATGCAGACGCTGTTAGTGTTTCTTCTTAAATTTAAATATTTTATACAGAGTAGATTGAAAATACGCTTGTAGTTGCGTTAAAAGTGACATTCGTGTATTCAGGTTCAGTGATGTGCAAAACCAAAATCCAGGCAGCAACTTAATAAGATTAAATACGACTAGAAAAGCAATGTATATGAAAAAGATTCAAGCCATCGACTCAGTAGCCGGATTAACTTTTCCGGTGCATTTTGTAAAGTAAGCCTTTAATATCGTCGAGGTTCCAAGTTTATGAATTCATGGTTTGTGTGCATAAAATAAATGCATCACTGCACATCTTAAAAATACATTTCCTCACCAAAGAAGAATGTAATATAGGCGACCCTGGCTTCGGTTGGCATCCTTACAAGTTCTGAAATCGGAGAACTTAACCAAGGCGAGAAAAGAAGAACCAGAGACTCTTCTAAACTCTTCATATAAAGATCGAATGTTTAGTGGTTTGAGTGTAACTCTATAATAGTGTCTCTGCATGCCACACCAAAGTCAAGATCTTGCATGTCTTTAAAAAATTCTTCCAAAATTCTAAATCCCTCTATCATCATCAACGTGCATTTCATACAGAGCATTTACACCCTATAAAGATAATGGAACATGGAAGAGTGAAGGATAATTTATAAGGCCATTAGCATTATTATACGAAACCCACAAAAGCGCATGGAATGATCATCTCTTCCCTGGTGAATTTGTCTCTTTGACTTTCACACATTTACCCAACTCTCCTCAGTTCAATCGGTGTTGTTGCTATTACCGTGTGGGTTGCAGTAAATGAAAAGCCTAAAGACAAAGGATTTCATGTGGAATAAATTCTTTCTTCCAAAGATTTTTGTTCTGAAACTTAAGCCGAGAGTGCATGCAACGAGGTAGTAAATTACACGACTAAACCTCGAATTCCATGCGAAAGACTTTCTTCATGCATCCGGTAAAGATGTGCTTGCAATCAAGTAACAGGAAACTTTTGTGTAACTTTTGCTTCCAAAGTTTCATGCTTGCCTTTTGCATGTTCTTCCTGCACAAATGCAGGTAGAGTTTGACACGTGGAGGAGTTAATGTACTGGATGTATTTTATACCCGCCTATTCCTCGTCCTTTCAATTTGATTTAGCAGTGTTCCTGATTTAAACAAGCTGGTTGATCTGTCACCTCCTAAAGTGCATCTTGTGTAAGCATTTAAAAGCTAGTGCAAAAAAGGGGCGAGCGAACGAACGAACACTAGCCTTAATCATGCTTTAAATCTTTTCCTTTCATCTCCCATTGACAGAGAGTTCGTTTATTGATTTTCACGTATAAAAGCTTTGTGGTTGTTTGCCGTCATGGAAGAAACGCTGGGATATGTATACGACATGTTGATACCCGGCTAAGCAAACTTTGAGTCTGTGCACGTATTTAAGCGCAAATTAACCGTATCTCCATGAAAAAAGAAGCGCCTTTGTGGCATGTTTATGTTTCGAGGCATTAAATCTACGCTCCAATGTGATTACGTTGCTGGAAGCAAGAGACGTGCGAGGTGTTAGTATGAGGCATGCTGCAAATGTGCGTCAAGTTTTTTAGCCTGACAAGTTAGACAGTTCTTCTTCGTTAGCTTGTTAAACTTGCTACAAAAGGAAGTGTTGAAGTTTGCTGAGGAAACCCGGATGGTTATGGTTTACCGGAATGTCATTCTGACGGATTCCAATTTAGCAAAGTTGGTTTTTACCCAAGTGATTTTGTTTGTACGCACTTTGGGATACATGTAAATTTGTTTGCTTTCATGAAAGCACAATCGACTCCAGCAGAAAGGTTGGATTGCTAGTCTCTAAATAAAGTGGTAAATGATATTGGAAAGAACGTGTGAAATGTATATGTGAGCCTCCTACGCGTGATAAATTGCATGATACAATCTTTCTCTTCGTAGTGCGATGTTATGCGAACTTGCATGCTCTGTTTTGGCTTGGCTGACTTTCCAATTTATGATGTGCAATCGTTTTAGTACAGAAACAGAAAACCCATAAGCAACATAATGAGCAACATGTATTACCCAATTTGTTTGCTTATCTCTTTGAAATCGAGATAATAAGAGGGTATTACTTTAGTATTTATGATTTTCGTTGCCAGATATATGATTGCCCATGGGATAGGTAATTTATGAAGTATTTGCTACGTTTTCGTTAGATACAAACATCCTAGTTTGCATATTATGCATTAATCAGATTTTAATCATTCATTTTGACTTCGTATGCATCATATCAACTGGAGATGAAGCATTAATAGGAATCTCTTGTGAAAAGACGACTCAAGTGAACGAATGACCTTTAACTTCTTGCATCTTGACTTTCTCGGCGTCTTAATAGCAAAACCATGTTTTCTACGAGGTGCTTTTTACTCCCAAGTTTTCTTGTGGGCTCTTCGAGCAAATCTTGTGTATAATGGAAGATGCTGGAATGTGAAATGTTCCGTATGGCGCTTTCCTGTAAGTAGCATTTTGGTGGAGTACAAATCGAGAAGGAGCATGCATAAAACATAACATTTGAGAATATCATGTTGTGTCTAGCGGCAGAATACTGAGCGTGCTGCATGCATTCACAAAGGTTTGTTTGAGTTGACTGGTTCCACATTATTACAGCTTCCCTGCACATTTCTCCGATTTCATCACGAAATGATCATTGCTATTATTTAAGATCATCTGCCCGGAATGGAAGATTTTATGAGGGATGCGGATGTTGCGTTTTGTTTGCTTTTTGATGATGATATATAAACTCGTGTGCTGGAGTTTTTGTACATCTGGAATTCCACAGTTGACAGATAACGCATCCGCGTTGCTTTCATCTTTTCATGCAAAACTCGAAGAAATGGGAATAATATTAAATTGTACGAAACTTTTGTACTGTAGATCAGTTTACCAAGTACCAACCAGTATAATAGTCTCTCGTATATTTATATACATTTTCCTTTATTTTACCCCCTACTCAACTTGAAGAAAGAAGTGCTTACGATATTTAATGCGGAACTTGAAAGAGATCATTACATCTATGTACATTGTATACTTATGGTTTAAGCGAGGGTGAAGTGAAAAAGTAAACTCTGTTTTGAGGGGAAGTCACCAGCATTTGTCGAAGAGCGACGGATGTTTTTGAAAACGTAAGTGTGGTATGTGGTTAACGCAACATTGAATCTTGAATCTTACATAAAATAACAAAAAATGTATCGTAGAAATTCATGCTTCCCATTTACGCATTAGACACGATACAGAGTTTGATGTTGTATAAAGACATGAAATGAAAATGGTGAGCTTGATTTGCAAGTTGAGAGGCTTGAGACGTGAAAGCTTTCAGAGCTTGATCCAATATTCCAATGGATTTGGGGATGATAATGATGTTATAAGCTTGAATAGCCGTCTGTTTGAATTTTTCTGCTTTTAGAAACACATCAACCTTGCTTTCTGTTGCGTGAAAGATAATTTAGGAAAAAACAGCTTGAGATAATAGCTACTAGCCACAAATACTTACAGCACTTTCATTTCTTTCACCAAGCCACTTGAAAAGCATCATAGTTTGCATGTTTTTGCAGATAAGGATAAAGTGAAAGTTGCTAAAATTGCAATAATATGCAAAGTCAACTTGACTTATAAGACAATACTTCATACAAGCTACAACTGCAGTATGGAGCAGCAATTGTATCCTCTGCATAGAAAAAATTGCATGTAGCAGGCTTGGCTTGGCGTGAATTTCCTGTTTTCAGTTTGCAACTTTAATGCAAAAGTTTTTGTCATAATGCTTTCTTCGCATGTTTGTTCTCTGTTTTATTCCGGTGCTGCAGTTGTCTACTTTCACTTGCTTTATTGCAAATCTGATAGCAGAAGGCAACTGACCGATGTTTCATTCACAACAGTTCATTCTAATGCAAAAGTTAGACTTGTATTTCCTATTCATGGATGATGGAGCCTATTTCATGCATCAGATGTTAGAAGCTACTGAAAGCTGAAGACGGATCGTTTGTTGATTTAGCAGTTTTGTATGCTGTCGTGTAGAATGTGGACCATTCAGCCTGTCTGATTTCAAAAGTCACACTTTAACGGTTTTTCATGCAGTGGATACTTTTATATGTCGCTTTTGAGCAAAAAGAGGGTAGCTAGAAGAGGGGTAAGAAATGAAAGAGCATGTTAAGTATTTTTACTGAGCGAGTGTTTGCCCATGGGATGTACGGGATGTTGACAAGGGCGCAAACCCTTCTCATTAATGGTAAGGGTTCAACCTAGTGGGATGTTGGCTCTGCTAGGGAAGTTTTAACGAATTGGCATACTTTACGAACCGAATCTTTACATTTTGGGAATACATTCTTCTCATCTGTTTCATCCCTACTTCCATATTCATTCATCCAGTCGTGGTAAACTTTTATAAATCCTCTTCACTCACATTTTGATAATAACTCAACTGGAATGTAAATGTTGAGAGTCATATTGCTGCGGCTGGGTGCAAATACTATAGGCTGCTGTGCACGCATAGAGTAATCCTTTAAGCTGGCTGCATCTTTTCCGCATATGATGGGTTTTCTAATAATGAGCAATACAGCGAGTAGATAAATGGCTGGACGCTAGATAAGATGATAATGGAAAACTTTGGAGAAGTGTGCATCTGGTATACTTAAGTTCCATATGAGAACTTGGGAAAATGAGAACACAACGGGTAATAGAAAAATTTGAATATTACACAAGTTCAAGTTGTTCATTGTAACTTAAACTAATCCCATTCTTGCTTCCGCTGACATACTCAACCAAGTTTATTTAGAAAATTATTTAGTTTTGTGTGTATCAAATTAATTCTTCAGAAATCGGCATTGCAGTCATTGCAGTTTCAGCAGTGAGTTATGCGGATTGTCCGAGGAGCTGGAGAAATGATGTAGGCATCTTATTCTTATTCAGTAAATAGAAGAATGCATATGCATAAAGCTGATGTATGACCATTTCGACATGTCAAGGGTTCCATCCTCCTTTTAAAAACCAACAATATAAAGAAATATGTTATGGGTGGATTCTTTCCAAAGCTCAAAAACATATTGTAGCAGTAAGTAACAATAATGTACTGCGTAATTGCATTGTGAGACACGACCAGAATTCAGAATGTGTTGCATTCACCGACAGATTTATTACGCTTCACCCAAAAATGTTTGAAAATTTGGACAAGTCTGTTAATGAATCAAACGCTAATTTGAAAGTTAACTCAGAAAAAAGTACATAAATTGACGTGAAACAGGATCCCTCTTATTTCGATTTTCTTTGTAATTCCAAAGATAAAGAAAACCTTGAGCAAGAAAGTTTACAAACATGCGTATTTTATGCATTAGCATGCACTCTTGTTTTGTCAAAGCCAAAAATAGACAAAAACGAATGAAACGGAAACAAAGGCGCTGGAGCAACAAAAAAGTAACAGAAAAACTTTTACATCCTCCAACTTTCATTATATTTGCTTCATCGACTGGATTGAGCAAGACGAAAGTGAGATTGTTTGTATTCTTTTGGATTTAGTGATTGTTAGGCAAGCGTGAAAATGAATCAAGCTGTAATAATAATGATTTTACGCGTCTCATTCCTTCCATGTTGGTTGTGAAAGGAGAGCTTGTTGTAGTCTTCAAACATCACAACCATCCCATTCATTCTTCCAAATCTCCGATGTGAACAAGAACAATATCAACAGAAATGTTGTTTTCTACCATTCTACGTAACTATGCTTATTACTTTTTCTATATTGAATGGGTATATCACAACAAACGTAGTTGAATGAAGGGTGATTCGTGCTTCCATCGATGCCCCTCTCCATACGGCACGAGAGCCCAACAAAGGACTCTCTATGATGATGTAAGAGGAGTGCTATTTTTGGGGTCTTTCTCTGTGAAAAGCAATATGATATTATTATGCATGTTTCATTCCCTTTTAAACGCAATGGATGGGAACCTTGTTATCATAATCGATTAATTTAGTACAATTACCGCACAGAGAAATCCCCTACTGTGCTTCTAATGATATTCCGCTTTATTCAAAAGTTCTATTTTCGTTTTGTTTTTATCCACCATAAAAAGCAGGGCGTTCATAAAAAACTGCCTCTTTCATACACCCTTGCATATGAATATTTTATGGTGTTTTGAAGAGTACGCTTTAAAAAGCCACTGATAATCAATGGAGAAAGTGGTTCATAAACTCAAGCAATAATTTATCCCATCCTAATGTTCTTCCCCGAAGTAACGGAAATTGACTTAACTGGCACTTCCGTTTTAACAAAGAAATCAAAGGCTTGAAGAAGTGTATTTTACTACACGATAAATTCTGATTGAACGAAATTTCTTCACTAGATTGTGTCATGCTAGCCTTGAAGAGATTCCCATGTTTTTGGACTCATCAGTAATAAAATATTTGATGGATCATCACCATTTTAACCAAATTACCGCCCATAGCACGTTCTTTCACGACATATGTCAATAATGGCTCCCATTTCCAAGGAATTTGAGTAGTTGTAGCTGCTTTGAGAAGAAAAGGGAAAGGAACTAAAAGTGATTCCAACCGTTTATAAAGTATGCAAGGAATGACTGAGTGCGTAAAAATGACTAAAGCGAGATTTCACGGTCGCTTCATTTCAACTCATTTTCTTAAAAAACTGATCGCAGGGAGACTGTTTGATTTGGAGATTGATGGATCGTGGATAGAATATTCTACTCCTTCCGGGGACGGATTGAATAATGATTATAAAAAGAAATGATGCATCATTTGGCTGTGATATTAAACGAGCAGTCATAAATGCACAGCGTGCATATGGAAGGCTTCACTTTCATTGAGGAGCGTGTTGCGTAAAATAAGGAGCTGGTTTTTTGTACATTAAAGGAGTATCGTGCAGTATAAGATAGTTTGGTAGACAGAGCAAGGAAAGAAATGATGAAAAATGTGTAGATACCCAAAGTTTTGCGGCATATACGCCTCCATATTTGTAATCTTCAAAGCACCTACACCGAGCATACTTTTCTTTTAGTCAACATTGAGGAAGTCACTGTTCAATGCTTAAGATTGATGATTATACAGCGGCTGGCTGACGTTTAGACTCTCTCAAAGTTTCCACGCATCAATCAGTGTATTTCGCTAAGTTTACAGCTTTCCCTCAAGGAAAAGCAAAGTATCTTAAGTAATGTTGAATGTCTCGAATAAATAGGAACAAACGTGCTCTGAGTATCAGATAGGATCATCATGTATGAGTTTTTTATGACTCTTTTCCACCCTACCTCTCTGATTCATATGATTGCATTAGAGTTGAGTTGTCCTATAATAATCATATTTTCTCTGTTTCAGGGGCTTCAGATGAAGATAAACCTGCAGTCATGAAATCAACGTTGAAAAATATTGACCACACTGGTCTTCTCGTTGTCTCCCTCGTTTGGGTTGCAACTTGTTCTGGCCAAGTTCCAGAGAAATCATCAAATCCCCTGCAAGTACAATCAACAAAAGGAGATGAGAGCAGCAGCTCTATTCCATTCTGGAGTAGCCAGCCAGCTTCCCCTGCGTCCCCTGTACCAGACTTCCTATCACGCATTAATCAAAACAATCAAAGATCTTCAAAGGACATTGCAGACGGCAGTCCTCTTCCGCCACCCCAGGCTCAAGTTCAGAGACGACCACCTTTCACAAATTTCAACTCTATTGAAGACGAGCAGAGTTCAAATGAACGGGACAGACTAAGAACTCAACAGCAAGAGGCCGAGCGGGAGCGAGAGCGACAAGAGTTTATTGATCGCAATCGAAATCCCGATGATTTTTTTAACAATCGTGATAGGAATGGCCAGAACTTTGGACAGAACAACAGCACACTTAATCGCTTTCAACCTGGGACTCAATCTCCTGGAGACAGGGATCAACAGCAGCTCCCATTCGGAAGAAGACCTCAAGATCCTTTCTCAAGTTTTGGACCGACGACACCAAACAGGAATAGAGGAAACAATGTAGATCCCCGACAGAGGATACCAGATCAAGGATTCACTTCCATCAATACTAATCAGCGGCCACAGTCTCCCAACTTTCCTTTTGGTGGTGGGCCATCCACTACTAGTTTCAATTATAACAACAACCAAAATACTCGCAACACTCTTATCAAAGAGCCGTAAGTGTTGAGTCTTATCTCGTTCATTCCCATTTACACATTTTAAACATTTAACGAGTTTCGAGAGAGAGGAGTTGCAATGTATGTAATTTAACAAACATTTCATGTGGAGCTTAACAAAGGATTAGTTTGGGTTGTTGACTGGTGGGTAGTTCAACTCTGCATTATTGCTGGGATGCATGCTTTTCTGAAATTGCGAAGGGGATGCTTTGTCTCATAAAGAAAGCTTTTATCTCATCCATACCAAATGCTGTTAAGCCATAACAGCACATTGGATACGAGAAGGATTCCACAAAGCCACCTTTGCTTCTTCTTCATTGCTCAATATTTTCTAACTTCATTTTCTGTTGCGACATTCACCATTACTTCTAACAGCTTCTCCTGCTTTTGAGACATCAACCACAGTAGACATCACTAAACCGGGCTTCTGGCAGAGAGAGAAGTGCCATATTGCCAGCGCTTTGCTGTAAACCAGATGCAAGTTGTTGAGAAGTTATTAAATATTTCCAGAACCTCAAGAAATTCCAGCTGCAGACACTTTTGAGTCTTGGCTCATGATTAAAATTTAACTAGGTCGTGACATATCCTCTCTTGAAGATTGAATTTTGGGAAGGCTTTCCAAACGAAGAGCTTCGTTGCGTCATCATATAAAGAAAGCTTAAGTGATTGTATATACCTAGATGATTTCGTTTTTTATTTACAAAAAATATCTTGTGGTTTTTGGCTGAGGTAATATTTCTATTCTGAACTTTTAGAATTATCACGTCCTTCCCTGGTTAAAAATTGTATGCTACAATATATAGGTATAGCTCGCAGTATTTTAGTAATACGCTAAAATGGTAATGTTGACATTTCAGAAGGCCGAAGAAAAGGGCAGTTTGGTGGCCATGAAACTGTAGTATTCATTATTTTTTAGCTTTTTTTCTCGATTGAGCTAAAAGGCAAAGTAGAGCAGTGACGCAGTAAATGTTCATTCAACAATCATTATGTAGCACATTCATATCTTTTTGAGTTCTCTCTGCGGGTTCCAAATCCAGAAAATACATTTAACACCAGAGGATTTTCTGTTGCGAAATTTTTAAAAATCAAGGGAAGAAAAAGGCACTTTACTTTTTTCTCATAAAGTTGTTCATTGTGTCAGACTAAGTTAAGTGGAGATGTAAAGAGGAAATATCGACCGGCTGCTTCATTTCCTTTTTCATAGCGTCTCTGAATGAAGAACTAGGTATGCTTTGCATGAAGTTTCGCTCACGCTTCTACACAAAATGCATCAAAAGACACGAGAATTTAATCTGTCGGCTTTCTTTTCCACCTTCACTGGCTTCACGTCACGCCTTTTTGCTTTGTACCGAAAATGCTTTGTTCTGGTGGCTGAATTTTATGATTTTATTCTTCCTCACTGCAGAAATGAATCCAGTCTTTTGCGTATATGTGTATTTCATATAGTGACGAGAATTTCAAATGCAGATATTTCTTATAGTGAAACCCTTGTTATAAAACATCTGGAGATGAAGTAAAAGCTACGACGACAAAGCGGTGGCAGTAGGTGGATATTTTGATGTAGTGTTTCGTTGGGTTTGTCTGTATTGAACATGGTGTGATGCTCCCACAGTCGTCTGCTTTAAATGCTTGCTTCGTTTCGCTCAAGTGTTGATCTTCTGCTCTAGCAAACTTGCTACGTGTGTATTTTGTGACCAGCAATTGTCCGTTAAGTACGCTTGATACAATGTAGAGTGAACTTCTGCTTATGAATAAGAGCCTCAAAATTCTCAACTATTAACTATTTCTCTGTCCATTTCGTGTCAATCTTAAGTTCCTTCTCATTTTAACATTCGGATTAGTTAACTACTGGATTTTACCAGATTCAAATTTGGCTCCTCTGTCAATGATTTTTTCGTCCATTTCAAGTATTTGCTTATTTAGAGTCAGCTCTTGTAATTTCGAGTCAGTTGCTTTCTAGAATCCAATTTACTCTCAAATATTGAGATTTCCAATAATTTTTTTCTGCTGTTATTAAAAAGCGAATATCTATGTCAAGAAATGCCAGCGTCTTGTGACATGCTTCTGAATAATTAAGTCGTTAAAATATATTATAAGCAGCTGAACTGTCGTTTAGCTTCTCGCCTTTGATGATGAAAATCTAACAATGATGTAATTTGATTACAGACGCTACTTTGTTGTCGCAAGCAAAATGGTTCGTCCCGGTCAAGTCTTTCGCGTCGCCGTCACCCTCTTCCAAGGACAAGTCCATCTCCAAGAAATAGAAGTGAGGGCATCACTCCTTCGAAATGGGGTTGATATTGGGTCTGACACAAAAATATGTCAGCCTAATATGCCAGAAACACTCATGATCAGGGTACGTACGTGTTTTTCTGCATATCATGCACAATTATGAGAGTCATTACACCAAAACTCTTTTATGGGTTTACTTCTTCCCTCCACAAATTGTTCCATTGACATTATAAGAAACGTTTTCTGGAAAGAATGCTAATGGTAAATGGTTGCTGGGATGGAGTGCAAACAAAAAAAAAGTTCTAAAAATAAATACGTGGGACGGAACATTTGTCACTTGCTCTAATGAAAAGTTATGACATTATGAACGTAATTGTTTTGTGTGTCGTGGAGGCAATATTTCTTGGGTTAAGTACTACTGTCCTTGTCTGTGTGTAGGTTCCCCGAACAAGTATTGATGGAGATTATCGGTTGAGAGTGGAAGGGAATGATAATGGGTTGGTTGGAGGAACTGCATTTCTTAATGAAACTCAGCTTACTTTCTCCAGTCGCTCTATGACAATATTTATCCAGACGGACAAGCCTGTTTACATGCAGGGGCAAACTGGTAAGAGCTCATTTACACAATACTCATGGTCTTGTAGTCAAACACATTAGTTTATTTGTACAGCATCCCATTTGTTACATGCTTGATTTCGTTAAGCGATGCAAATTTGTTATATGTCTTTTATCATAGTTCTATTCAGTCATTGGAAGAAATCAGGTTTATATAAGCAGTTAAAATGTATTATTTCCAGTGCAGAAACCTTTTTTTTCGTATTACAACTTTTATTCTAGGTTTGCAGGCTCGCTTTTCAATGTGAATGTTTTATCGTTTTACGCTTTCATATCCAACGGCTATGAAAGTTGCATCAAAAGCTATTAAAAATTCTAGAGAATGGGCTCTCCGCCCATTATATTCAATGAAATGATTTTTTTCGTGAAAGGAACTGCTCTGAGAAAGGAAATAATAGTCATATAAATGTCACAAGATATATGCAACCCGTAGTTTTCCACTGAAATATGTTTTATCACCGCTTTCCCTGTTTCAGTACGGTTCCGAGCTATTCCCATCAACACTGCTTTGAAGGCGTTTGATGATGCTGTGGATGTATTTATGCTCGATCCCAGAGGAAATGTTGTGAGAAGATGGTTATCCAGAACGGTAAGAAAAGAAGACTGGATTTATAGTACCTACAACCTAGGTACTATATTATTTAGCCCTCAGGTAAATGCCCATGCCACTCAGCTATAAACTTGCAGATCAACCAATTTACGGAAATTATACAATTAAAGTTCAGGCACTGCAACAAATCGAAATGAAGCAATTTTTTGTTGAAGAATACTACCAACCCCGATTTGAGGTAGGTTTCTTGAATGATTATGGATGTTTAGTTTAATTGGAAAAGTTTTTTCGAGTAATTTTTCATGGCATGACATTGTTCTCCAGGTTAATGTAACAATGCCAGCATTTGCTTTTGACACGGAGAGTGTCTTAAGAGGAGAAATCGTGGCAAATTTCACTCATGGCGGTCCAGTCCGTGGAAATTTATCCGTAACTGCAATAATCCGCCCAATTCTGGTTGCTGGAAGACCGGCTCAAGCGACGAGAAATCCGTTTTATGAGCAGTACCCTCAACTTCATATTTATGTTCCAGATGTGAGCTCCTCATTTCCATTCTTTTCACATTCTTGAAATGGGTTGGTGCAATAATGTGCACCACCCTTAGTTAGATTGATAAAGATTGCATGTGAATAGAAAGTCATCAAGTTGGTAATAACTTGCAGATGTTATCATTAATATATATTATTCTGTTGGTCAATCCAGTTTAAGGGGCATTTTGAATTCCAATTCCCAATGTGGGAGATTGAGCGGAGTGTGGCAGTGCTGGACAACATTGAAGTCGAAGTGAGTGCCGAGGTGGGGGACCATTACTGGGATGAAGTTCAGACAGGGTATTCCAAAGTCCGGATTTTCAATTCTAGCCTCGCACTCGAGTTTCTCGGAGGCTCCCCTCAGGTGTTCAAGCCGAACATGCCTTTCGTTTGTTATGTAAGTTAATGGTATTTCACTCACTCATCCCTAAACAGATCAGTCAACATGAGTTTGATGATGATAAGGGCTGATAATTTCATTTAAGCTTGATTCCATGAGCTTTCTGCTTCAATTATTATCTTGCACGAATGTGATAATGAATGATGTAGTGGCCATTTCATCGTTGAAATATGATGTGAATGTGATTTCCCTCATGTCAGAAGTCATCTAGTTACAATACTATTTTTTTCGGATTTTATTGCAGTTGACTATCTCTTATCATGATGGCTCACCCCTCTTATTTGAGCGGTTACTGACAAGCAACTTGGAAATCCAACCGGAAATTATTATGCGTGGTGGAGGCCGCCGAAGGCTGGGAACTAGGCATATTCAAATGCTTCGGAGTCAACCAGGCACATGGCAAGTTACGATTGATCTCAAGCAAGAATTGGGAGGTAAATGAGTTTTTTAAACGATACAATTTTATGACATTTTATTATACCAAATCCATGTATTTTTTATCACGGTGCTAATCTGACTCAATTCTTTAGCGGGACCTGAAAGATCTCGCCAGATAACAAACCTCCTGAATGACGTCCAATCACTGAGGATATACGCGTATATAACAATCAATACCAGGAAACAGCCACGGCTGAAGTAATGGCTGTGGCTCACTTCTCCCCTAAAAATAGGCACATTCGGGTTTCCTCTTCTACAGATGCACCAAAGGTTATAGGAGAAGCTCTTAAAAGTTGATTATTTTTTAAAAAATTTTAAAATCTGGGGTGGAATAATAAAGTAATAATTTTTGTGTAGGTTGGAGAATATATTATTTTCCACGTTAGAGGAAACTTCTACATGGATCGCTTTTCCTACCTCATTATGTCGAAGGGTGTGATCCTTCTCAGTGGGAGTGAGGTAATGGACGCTACCATCAGAACCTTTGCCATTTCAGTAGCACCACAAATGGCTCCTGCTGCGACAATCGTTGTCTACCATATTTCAAGATATGGGGATGTGGTGGCTGACTCGATGAATTTCCCTGTTAATGGAATATCAAGGAATAATGTGAGTAATGAAATTCAGAGCTATTTTTCATTTAAATTGAAAGTTACAAAGCGTGTTTTTGATTTTGATGATGTATAATATTCAATGTGCAGTTCACAGTTGAGATAAATAACAAAAAGGAGAAGACGAACAATATTGTTGAAATCATTATCCGCGGGGAGCCTGGAGCGTACGTGGGATTGTCTGGGATTGATGCAGCTTTCTTCACCATGCAAGCTGGAAATGATATTTCTTATGGGGAGGTAATAAGAATCTTGGTGTATAATGATTTTGACTCTGAGAACTTTCTATATAAGTTTCTTATGGAAATTAACCCTGCTTGATTTATTTTGAAAAGGTTTTGAGCAAAATGAGTACTTTTGATGACGACTCTAATGGAACAACTTTAATGCACCGATGGATTTCCAGAGATGGGTTGCCCGATGAAATTGCTTATTTTCCTGTACACACCTTTGGAATTGATGCCAACAGAACTTTTGAGTATGGCCTGATATGATTTTAATTTCATTGAAACCCACGCAGTTTATAAAGATTGACTTTCACGCTTAATTCGCAGGTACTCTGGCTTAGTGGTCTTCAGTGATATTCCATTACCTCGGCGTGATGATGTTTGTAACGAAACGGCTGGGTGGTATTCGTGTCTAACCGGAGGATGCTACTTTATTGATAAAAAATGTGATTTACAACGGGATTGTGCAGACGGAACAGACGAGTCAAATTGTAAGTAAATTGCACACTAATGGCCTCGGGAAAATCTGGAATGATTTTTGATCTCGCATTTGAACATGTCTTTTAGGTCCTCGATTCAATAGGACGGAACTGGTTGACTTTAAACTGCATCGATTTAACCGAATGCAACGCTTGTATGAAAATGTTTGGCTGTGGAAAGACTTGAACATTGGTCCACATGGGTATAACATTTTCAGTCTCCCCGTTCCAGAGCGTCCGGCTCTCTGGATGGTATCTTCGATTGGAGTAAGCCCCACGTCTGGCTTTGGGCTGTTGAGGAAACCCATTATTGTAAGTAAAGTTGATAAGTTATGAGCTTGCCATTTTCCCTTCTGTTTTGTAAACGAGGCTTTGATTTCATAGTATTCTGGAGTGCGACCGTTGTTCATGAATGTGGAAATGCCGGAAGTTTGCAGACAAGGAGAACAAGTTGGAATCCGAGTAACAGTGTTCAACTACATGATGAAAGATATTGAAGTCATGGTTGTACTTGCAGACTCTCCAAATTACAAATTTATTCATGTCGAGTCATACGGGATAGTTCAGTCCTACAAACCAAGAACTTCGGTGGGTGAGCATCAGCATTTGATTTGGATGAGGGCGGGCGACTCCGTTCAAGTACATCTTCCTATTGTTGCAACGGTGCTGGGCGAAATTGAAATCAATATCAGACTCATTGGCCAAATTGCCCGGGATGAAGTTACTCGCAAGCTTAGGATTGAAGTATGAAAAGTTTTTGCAAAAACAACTTTCTTCAAGTGTTTTTCTGAGGGAAATGAATTATTCACAAGATGTTTTTTTCTGTTCTTGTAGCCGGATGGTGTCCCACAATTTAGGCATACTGCTGTTTTACTCGATCTCAGCAGCAGATCGTTCTTCCTCCAGTATATGCACATTAACGTGACAGAGTCTCCCATTATCCCATATGACTTTGACAGATACTATGTGTATAGCTCTAACTTGGCAGAAATATCGGTTGTTGGAGATGTTGTGGGACCGGCTTTTCCCCAGATGCCTGTCAATGCAACATCTTTACTCAAAAAACCAATGGTAAAGCTTATTTTCTTAAGGATTACAGACTGGGGTAACGTGAAACTCTTTCTAATCGATCTTCTATGCAATTTAGGATTCGGCTGAACAAAACATGTTTAGTTTTGCTTCCAATTTCTACACACTTCTTTATCTCCGGTTAACCAACCAAAGAAATAAGACCATCTACCGAGATGCTTTCCATCACCTAAATGCTTTATACCTGAGACAACTAAGTTTCCAGAATGAGGACGGTTCTTTCAGTCACTTCAGAAGTGATTGGTATGCTGAAGCTATTAGTTATACAACTTTTCCAATTCTCAAAGTTTTCTTAATGCCCTTACTTTTGATTTACAGGAATAATTCAGCACCAAGTGTCTGGGTGACATCATATTGTGCCAGGTGTTCACTGAAGCAAGTTTCAATGAATGGGAAAATTTCTTGTACATTGATCATAACGTAAGTTTCTCCATTTGAACATCAATATGAATTTTTACCCTTAACCAATCAACAACTTTCTCTATCCAATCCATACTAGGTTATCGGAAGGGCTGTTCACTGGCTGCTAGATTACCAAACAGAGGAAGGTTCCTTTTACGAAGTTTCGCAGTACAGCAATAGAAGACTGAATGATACCACGTTCGAAGATGGCAACCTGCGCACTCCAAACATAACGCTAACGGCCCATGTACTAATATCTTTGCATGTAGTTAAGGATTTGCCTGGTGTAAGTATTCTTGTTCTCATTTCATTCATATTTTTGGTTCATACTAAATATTACATGGTCTATTTATTTAATAGGTGATTGGACCTCGAGTTGCAGTAGCACGTCAGAAAGCCGTAAACTATTTAGAAATCCAGGTAGATCAGCTTCGATTTGATGCTGATCCCTATCAAATTGCCGTTGTTGCTTATGCCCTCATGATTACAAAAAGTTCCAAAGCCGATGCAGCGTTTATCAAATTATCGGCAGCAAAGCAGCAATCAGGTACGAATTATGAGCTAGTCCAGCGATAGAACATGAAATATATGACGTGTTTACCTTTATCTTTGGTGTTTTTCAGATGACCTGGAATATTGGGGTAAAGAAAGAGTACCGACGCCCGATTACAAACTTGAAAACAACAAACCTTTCCTCCTTCCCCGTCTCCCATATAAATATGACTCAAGCAACATTGAGACCACGGCGTATGCGTTGATGATATATGTTGCACGACAGGAAGTGGTACTCATGCAACGTATCGTGAGATGGTTGAACAGCCAACGGTTGTATGATGGAGGCTGGGCATCCACTCAGGTCAGTATAAGCCCATATTGAGGTCATCATGTATTTCATGATTCATTCAGCTCGTGTGAAAACACCCAAATCTCACTTTCTTTTGTTGTAGGACTCTGCTGCAGCGATGAAAGCTCTGATTGATTTCACCATAAGGTCTAATATACGGAATGTCACCGACTTAACCGTAACAATAGAGGCGGTTGCAATACCAGACAAAGTTACCACATTCCATATCAATGCAGATCACTTATCCACTCGTCAAGTGCTTAAGGTTAGTAGCAATAGCAGTGCATGCCTACTCATTCACGCTGGAGTATATTCCAGCACATTATGTACCACTTTCCCAGGAAACTAGGTTAAGTGGGTTGTTGAGAGCTCTCGTAATTGAAGGAAATGGCTCTTATTTCAGATCTCTGATGCATACGGAAGTGTAAAGGTACAAGTAAAAGGAGCTGGCTATGCACTCCTCCAAATGCAAGCCCAGTACGGTGTGGATCGAGATAGGTTTATTACCGATCCTCCAGTCCGAGCTTTCTCTTTAGTACCAGAAGCGAGGTATACTGGGCGCAATGCTTCCTTGATCGACTACAAAATTTGCCAACGGTAGGGTATTCACTTGAGAATCATAATCGTATATTACATTTGCGCTTCATCAAATAAATCACGTCATGCATGCGACCTAGAAAGTTGTTAATATATATTTCCTGGATTCTTTCGTAGATGGACTTACTTGGAAGAGTCAGAGCGCTCTGGCATGTCCGTCCTAGAAGTTACGGTTCCCACGGGATATTTTCTGCATCAAAAGAAGCTCGACGAGTATGTTAAATATGGTGCAGTGTCGACCCTGAGGCGGGCGAGATATTTTGCGGAGAAAGTCGTTTTCTATTTTGACTACGTAAGCATCAATCACCCACTTTAAATCAAATCAAGCGGAGTTGCCTCTCCGAAAATGTAATTAATATTGACATGGTTCATTTTTCAGCTGGAAATCAATCCAACGTGCGTGAATTTCACGTTGCAAAGGTGGTTTCCTGTGGCCAATATGACCCGATATTTGTCCGTGCGTGTTTATGATTACTACGCTCCTGAACGATTTAATGAAACAATATTCGAAGCATTGGATCTCTACATGCTCGACATTTGTCAAGTTTGCGGCAGCTACCAATGTCCCTATTGCCCAGTTTTTGCTGGGGGCTCAATACTTAACCCTTCCATGACTGTGATCTTTCTCTCTATGATTTTATTTGTTTTTACGTCGTATTGCACTTCAGCATCAACTCAGAAATGACCTTTGAACGCAGCTTTCCAAACACTGTAATGTGTACTGCCATATAAACCATGTGTATCTTGACTTGACTTGATTTTGCAACTGTTATCAATCAGTTTTACCGTATTACTTACATTTCAAATTGAAACAGACTGTCTCATCGGGGAATCTCAGTTTAACAGGAAGTCTGAATTGAACTATTGAAGGGATTCACTCCAGAATGAAAATGGCAAACAGTATTTTTTCACAATCTTAATCATTATTACCTGATGCCGGCTTACGATAACATTTTTTAATTCCCTAATTGTAGTTGCACTTGGATTTTTCTATACCCTTTTCCAATAAGTTTTAGTAAAAAGTCAGAGTGCATGAAACGTTTTTTTAATGGTAGCCTGTTATGTTTTATTCCGTCCGGTGACAATTTGAGTGCTGTTTACTTGCAATTTTTGTAAATTATTGTCGTTTTTTTTATCTTGATCTAGTTTTTAACTTTTTGTATATATGAATTTTATAGAGCTTCCCTCTTATACGTTTCTCAGGATTCAATAATAGTTTGGTTTGATGTTGGTTTCAGAGTTCATGGTACGTCAAACGTTAATTAGTGAATAGAACCTTATATAATGGTAGCATACACTTAATTAGAAAGGTACAAATGTAATTATGAGGAACCCTACGTAAACTAAGTTTTAAATAAATGTTAATCATCATCATATAGGAGCTTCTAATTTTAAAAGTCGAAACCTATGCTAATGATTTAGATTTATATAGAAAATTAAGAACCGGTAACAAATAACAAGACCAAAATGCTACTAATTTGTAAACAAAACTTATTAAAGTGACTGTGTCATACTTAAATGTTAAAATCAACCGTTGTTATTTGTATTTATGTATCATGAATAAGCCATATGATTCGAGATAAGGAAACCATGTTGTTTTAAAATAAAATTATACATTCGACTTTGTGTCAGTATTTCCGTTGTAATTTATTTTTTGAAGGACAACGGATGGTCATTTTTGTTGCAAATGCGTGATGGCACCTAATCTACCGGATACCATCAGATCAGACATCAAGTTTAATATCCGGTGGTGGAATTGGGTTCCCTAACGTGTCAGTATAATTATGTAAAAGTGAGTGGCAGGACAGGATGTTTCCAATGTCGACCTCTAATACTCCACCTTCAAGTTTTTGTCGAAAAAATAATATATAATGAGGTGTAAGTGACAAGTAGACGAAGACGAAGGGTGAGAAATGCATGTGCACGTAAAGATAGAACTTGTAGATCGATGATACATACTTTCACTGTGAGAAAATCCATTTTTGCAACCAAATTGTAGCATGACACCCCAATAATGAAAAAAAAATCCTTTTTATCCATGAAATCAAGAAGTTTATTTTTCTTAAAAAAGGAATAATAGTTTGTGAAAGCGCCGAGTACGTCCTTCTCCATTCTTCCGTTGGAAATTAGTTTTTCTGAAGGATATGAATGAATTGATTGTTACATTATTTCCCACTGCAGCAGCGTTGGAATTGAGATCGAGACAGGAAATAATGATGCTATTACAGGTACTTCTAATGACATTTCCTGACGCTGTTTGAGCAACAAAACGAAGTGGCTGAGAGGGGGTAGTAGAATTCATTGTGAAAGTGAGCTTTTGTTGCTGCTCCGCTGTTGTTGTGGCCGAATTTATTGGCTCCTTTTTTCATTTGGTTTCATGATTCCTGTTTTGTAGGTTTTGTGACTAAGAAGCGTGTGCTTACGACGAAGTATGGTTCGTGTGAGCCTCAATGAAAAAGAGAAAGGGTAGAAAATATACGTAGGTAGTGAGACTATAATGTAGCAGCATGGCGTTCTTTGCTGTAGTTATATGTACAAGCTATCAATCAAATCTCGTGAGTTGTAGTTGTTGTGCATTGTAACTTGTACATTCAGCTTTTCACTTTGTTGCCTTTCTCCCTCGAATTTCCCTTGGCTTCTACTTTTACTCACACTCCACATGTGAACTCGTTACAATTATACTGAATTTAGTTTTTCATGACGCATACAATTTTATGACCTCAAGATCCATGAACCTATTTCAAGTTTATCATCATGGGCGCTATATAAATGGAAGGACACGACGCGTAATCGGTTTAGGTAGAGTTAATTAGTACAGAAATACCATAAAACTGGGGACGGGGCAAACTGAAAAAGTAGCAACTAGACGCTGACCCAATCTGATTAGTTTAATGTGCAGTTTTGATCAATCTTATCGGTGGAGTACGTTCATTGACACGATTTCAAATAAACGGTTTATTTTTAAACACTTTAATCGCTAGCGTAAAGCCTTCATGGCATTTGTAAACCTTGTACATAAGTCGAAAAATAAAAGAAATATTTTTATCAGACTTCAACGTCTTTTAATATTTTGGTATAAAATTTAATATAGTGTAACTCAAGAAGGTACTGAGTTGACAGTAGGAGTAGTATTACCATCATCACGTTTTTTAATCGGTCATTACTGCTGGTGACATAATGAGCATCATGTTTAAAAAATCATTATTACGCATTATGCAAACCCTCCCAAATCTTCTTTGTTACGCCCTGTACATTTCATATACACATAATTAGCATCAGCCACAAATTTTGACTCTTCTCCGCTTTGGTTTAGTATTTTAGTGGGATCGGTTGCACTGCTCCCATTTGAATAAATTACGGGAACCAGGTAGGGCAACCTAATTTAGGACACGTTCATATCGACCACAACAAGATGATGAAAAGTCTACCCTATTATTGTGTAGTTCTAACTATAAAGGGTAACTCACACTTAAAGCACCAATAATCATATTATGCCATGCTTTCTGAAATGTTTAGAAAATATTGAACTAGTCTATATTTTGCATGACCCTTTGCTTTATAAACAAACAACGGTAGGAATACTGCTGTAAATAGTCCCATACAGTTCATGTTTTTTTCTAACGTTAATGCTATATGGTGACCAACGTTTTTTGATCTGCGGCTAGGGCATTTTTATGCGTTACCCCGTCATGTATGATTGTGATAAGCTAAGAATAATATGCAACTTCAAAGCATGCTATACCGCAACTAAAGAAAAGCATCCAACCGAAGAGGGTTACTGTTTTGGTCTGTAGCTGCTGTTCTCGTTACCATTGCTCTGCCGTGTAGGATGTGGCCTATGCCTTTAGAATAACGTCTGGCAAAGAATTTTGTGAGATGACAAAATCGCGTGTTCAAGTCCAACTTCTTGCCAGTTTCCTGAATAAGCTCGAGCTGACCTAGTCACAAGTCCGTGAAACCTGTCATTGCATTGGCTCCTCAAACCCCAGTGTTAAAACACACAACGTTTATTATACCTTTTTGATTCCGTTGGACTGCCAACTGCTATACAGTTCTTCTCATACATTTCAGTTCATCGCATCACATTTACTTCCAAATCTGCACGGAGAGTGTTCGATTGCATTCTATTTATTTTCACAAAGTTTCCTGATTTACCTAAATTGACGCCTACAGTGAACGTCGCCATTTTTGCTTGCAAATATGACAGGATTCGATTATCGTGTAATTTTACAAGATTTCAATTAAGAGCAGCAAGCAAAAAATACAATGTAAATGGTTATGGTGAAGTGCATAGTGTTGCACAGGAAGTTTTAGTAGATAAAAAGTTAGTGCACTCTAAGAGTACATCGAGTTGTGTAATTAAACATAAAAGGTTCAAATCAATCTAGTCAAACTTTGGAACAAAATGGCACTCCACTGGTGGATACATATTTTCTTACTTTTATTAATCGGTAAGTTCATCCAATCAAATTTATATCTTTTAGAATATTTCAAAAATAGTGGTACAGTAACGCTGAAAAACTGAAGACTCAAGACACGAGCAAGTATCATAGAGCATATTTTGAAGATGACGCTTCTAATTCAGGTTGTGAAGTCTTTGTTGCGTAACGAACCTTAGCCACTTCATGGTTAGGATAGATCATAGATATCTCATTCCAAGGAGTGTTTTGAGTTTGCCAACAAAGCGTGTAGTGTCCTCTCTACTGCGTGCGTACGAGAATTGTCAATTAGCACCTTGCGCAGGTGTGCGCATTTGCCAAAATTACACTTTATTTTGGCTGTGTGTCATTGTCGCTTCTTAAATTATACGATTACCCTCAGACAATAGTTTTTAATTATCAGACATGGCAGATTGTTGTAAGTGAGTGCGCAGCAGGAAAAGAAAGCGTGTGATTCAGAAATAGTACAAGATAAATATCAATATCTACAGCACTGTTTGTAATGATGATTAAAAGCCACTTTTAGTAGGAATTTTTATGACATGCCATTATTTCAAGGAGGTCAAAATTTAGTTGTAAATAACGGATGTTCATTACTAGCATGCCCTTGGCATTTGCAAGCTCTGAATATTATCAGTAGTAAACTGACCATTTATCCATTGGCGGAACGAGGCGGGTCCAGTACGGTACATAAAAGATGGCCTTGCTTACTTGGCATAACCTTGTCCAAAGTGGAAATGAAGTGATTTTCCGACTTATTAATGCAGGGGAGTTATGTGAAGTCAACCTTCAGCTTTCTGAGTACATTATTGCAAAGCTTCCACAATTCGCTGCATCACAAGAAAATAGGTCTTTTTATTTGTGCATTTTAAGGAGAAAGTTGCATATTCTAAGAAGTAAAATTACATCACTGCAGTTTTCTTTTACAGCTTCTTTCTTCCTGAAGTTATTTTTGCACATGAAGGAAAAGTAGAATCCATACAATTGGTCGCAAAAGGTACATTAGGTGTAAATAATTGGTTTTTAATTTTGTTGCGTCATCATACGCTAGACCCACATACGCTTATGTATCTTGCCTTCGTACTCATTCTTATGGATTCTTATGATTTATATGCACATGAATAATTTGATGACTCAGTATAGACACAGATGATGTCAATACAATTATTTCAGTAATCTTCTGCTCTATCGCTAGCAATTGATGTAGGTATAAAAGTTTGGGTGTAATTACATTGGTACGACACATGATTAGTTAAGCCAATTACTCCACGACGGGTGGCAGGTGCATGAATCTACATGAAGTACTACTTCTTTACCTCAATCTGGGACATCCGTCTATTTCTAGCACGCAAACTTTCTCTGCAGAATGTTTTTGATCAAGATAAAAATGATTGTGCCTGCCATTCTTCTAATTACTCGGTCAATGGGCTTACAAACAAGGAGGTGTTTTTTGTGTACGCACGTACGCTGGGTTATGTAGACTAAACAGGTTCATGTTGATCAGAACGATCGTTGACTTGTGTATTTACGTAGCCAGGGAAAGAAAGCATGCGTCCTAATTTACTCCTGATCGAATGTGACTTGACTAATGGAATTAATGAGTGAATCCCAATTAAAACATCGCTTTTTGTCAACGCAGAATGGCAAAGTGATGGCGCCCTAGTACCAGGCCCGGAGACGTGTAGTGATGAGCAATTAAAGAAATGTGCTGACAGTGCAGAGCCTCTCTATAAAGATCCGGAGTTGGTGGTGCCAGATAATTCTAAATCAGTCAATAAAGTTTGCAGGTAAGTTTATAAAAGTGGTACTAATTACGTAGCATTTGCCTAAATTTTTATGTAAAAGTACTCGTAAATTCGCATTTTTTACAGTTTGTGGAATGAGTTGACATCCTGCATAAAATCATACACGAGTCGTTGCATGACCAGACAACAGAAATCCGAATTCGACAGGGCTTTCAAAGACCCCATTGTGTCAATGTCCACACTTTGTCAGGACCAAGATTATCGGAAAGGTATTAAGCTTTGTAAAACATCCTTTTAATTTGAAGAATGACATGTAATTATGGAATACTGAAACTCACACTAGAGTACCTGCATCACGCTCCATGTGTCAAAAAGATCTCTACCCAAGGAACTTATTGCGGCAACCAGTACAGGTATTTAATTGACTTGGTTTCTGGAGGATCTGCAAACATCAAACAGATATGCTGGTGAGTTCATTCTTTGTGCTGTACAAAACAAATTAGATTATTAAAAGAGCAATTCCATGCAAAAAATACTAACAATAAAACATGCATGCCGATTTCCCACTTCAGCACCATAAAATATTGCACTCATGCCGGAAATACTTCTGCTTTTCCATTTCAAGCACCTCTTCAATACATTTTTTGTGTTTGTGAGCCATGCCCTCTTGATAGGACATTAGCTTGAAAAATGTTTTAGCATGAATAACGCTTTGTACTTTTCACAAAATACGCACTTTCTATTCTGGTGAATAGTTTGCGGAAGTAAACGCGTTTTTCTTTTGTTGTCAACTTCCAGCCAAACGTTAAGCTGTGCGATATGAACTAATGCACGAGTGTTGTGTAGCAGTTTGTAAAACATGATGATTCACCCCGAAAATCCTATACAGCATGTATTTGTTTGGAAAAAAACTTTTCCGCTTGTCTGTCTGAAACGTGAGCAAATAGTATTATGAAAACAGGAAAAGCTATTGTTTTTCATCACCTCCATTTGAACAAATTGATGTGTCATTATTAATGGACCTGGACAACCCTAGTCTGTATAAGATATGCATGAGCGATTGAGTTGTTGGTCATTTCTTTACTTTCTTTGTGGCGCTTTTCAACGGAAGTATGCACGCTTGAACAAAAAATGTGCGAGAAGCAGCTTAGAATGAATGGCTCATCGTAAATTTTTAATGACAATAACTCAATACAAACTGCTGACTCCGTCACGGTTTCCTGCTTACCTTCTCCGTCTATAATTTCAGAGCTTTCACTAGGGTGGTGGTTGATGATTTTGGACAGTGAGAAACCTGACAAAGAAAATAAGACACGCATTGATGCAAGAGCAATGACATTTTACTGTAAAAGTTTATTTTTGCTTCTATTTCCAACTTTTAATGCTTTTCCACGTTTCATCTAACAATTACTTGCATGAACACCCAAAAAGAAAACGTTTCTTGCCTAAAATTTTTGCAATGATCTGCACGCACTTATACCATTTGGCAAATTTCTAAGAATAATTTTTTCCCGGAAACGAATTCAGTGCTCGAGCCAAGTTTCGAAGTTGTATCCTCCAAAAAACCCCGGACAAATGCGATGCAAGGGTAACTCAGTTTAACACAAACTCGGGCTCCTCGGCAGGACGCTACAAATCCTCAGATGGTAACAGGAATGGTGGATTTAATGCAACAACTTTGGCCCTATCAACACTTGACAAATCCCTTTCCATCGTAGCTCAGCAATGCTCCTCATTGAGGTTCGCAGAAAACGGCCGTAAAAATATAACATTTACAAATAATTTGACATTCTAGCAAACATTCTACCTTGAAACTACAAAAAACGTCAAGTTAAACACATGGTATTTATCCTGTTAAGCTTTCACTCAACTCTTACTTAGAGTGAAAGACAGTAAAGTAGCCCCGTGTTTAGATTGGATTGCATGCAGTTATCATATCATTTTGGTTCGTGTCAAAGAATCATATTTGCCAACAGGATCGCTGTTGACTGTCCTATAAAAACAATGTAGTTTTCATCAACAGTATTATTAGCAGGGAGCATGTCATTATCTAAATAATATTCATGCATGCCCATGATTTACTTGTTTGAGAACCTTGGAGAAAACAATGTTGTGTTGGGTGACACTCATTCCCTTCTCAATTTACTTCCCTATCAAAACTTTTCTCAGAGGATAATAGCCATTTTTCGTGAGAAGGGAAAAAATGTGAAAGTTTCCCTTTGTTTTGTTCTGATTACTACTAGATTTTTCATTAACATTTTCTTTTCTTCGTAGCACATTTCGTGAGACGGAATGCCCAGGAATTGATCAGTCCAGCACATGGCGAGGTACTAATAAAGGACCGCTCCTCAGCCCAGAATTTCTCGACTCGGCAGAGTCAAGCAACGGGGAACTAACACAGAGCACCCACTTTCAATTAGATCAGCCTCGGCCTTCAAAGTATGGATCACAGGAAGGAACAATGCAGACTCCTCCAAGGGCAACTACCAACCAAGGTGTGCAAAATGGTAATGAGAAACCAAAAACAGACAAGCTTTCTTCGGGAAGTCAATCATCAGGCTCGGGGAGATCAAACAATCCTCATAAACGAGGCTCTGAGTTTGACGATCCAAATAATGGGGCATCAGGAAACATTTTAGGGAAACAGTCAGGTGCGTTTTTAGTGTGGAGTGTGGGGCTGCTATTTAGTATCAAGTACTTTGTAGACCCATGATGAACAAGAATTATTTCATACAGAAGATTTTAACAGAAGAGGACTGTCCATTAATTTAATATATCGATTTGCAAACATATCAGTCATTAGGAAGTATATTAATTATGTAAATATTGACCTATTTTATGTTTTGACGCATAATGCCCCAAAATGGAAATATATATACCAGATCACTTTTTCAGTTGAAACTAGATGTAATATATATTATTATGTAAATTAGTTAGAGTAAGACGGAGTACAATTTGGTATTGGGCTTATGGGTCAGTTGTTTGTGTATAAATCTGCAGAGAAATGTAAAATTAAGTAACACTTTCATTCAATTTCAGTGTTTAGTTAGCCATATAATTCAGGGTATTTCATTAATGCAACAGATTTTTATATGCGACCATACGTTTACTTGTTTTTAAAGAACCTTTAGAGATAAAATATCAACCAACTTTATTTTTATTGCCAAATATTTATGTTTTGTCAGATTATCAAAAATAGGGATGTTCACTATCCACTTGAAGGTTGTATTAGAATAATATGTGATCTGAGAAGTTATCGCTACTAAACTAATTTAAACACTTACTTAATAAATCAAATATTACGAATAAGTTTGCACTCGGGTGAGATTCATTTAAATAATTATTGTAGTTTGATCTCCGGGCTTGACGTGATCAGTTGTGGTTGAAGATTTCATAGCCGGAAACGCAGGAGGGGTAAATACGCATTGGTTGAAACATCTGAAGAATAAACTTTTTCGTTGTGGTTTTTCGACCTTTGGTTTTCCTTGGGGTGCTGACCGTTGTACAGATTCCTCATCTGCGATACTAATTGCGATCGTTTCATTTGCTCTGGCTACTTCGGTATCCCATACAGGAACACAATACCCGGCATACTTATCTGTTGCGTGGGCGTAAACTTGCTGTTAATGACTTATTTAGTTTCAATTATTTATTTGTTAAACGACTCCAAATTACAAGTATGTAGCAGCCTAGCGTTGTCATCCATTCGGCTGTGGTATCCCGGATCATCGCTATGTAACCCCATAATACGCGAGAGCTGAACATGCCAAAAGTTCCATGCGTGGAATGACTTCAGGCGATCATCAACCTCTTTAGTTCGGGGTATAGCGGGAACGTGTACAACGCATTGTAGTTCTACAATGAATTAGAAAAGGATGAGAATTAAGTATGTCTAGGCGTGACGCTGTAAAAAAGTATTTGAATATTCTGCATTTTTTCTTACTGCTCGGTGGTATTTGGCTTGAAGCTTTCTTAATAACTTTCTGATTGAAATTACTCCAAAATATTGATAATTTCTCTTTTAAAGTCAGGTTTATATGATTAGTTTGATCAGTTCCTTCACCTTGTACACTTTCCTAAGAAAAAGTAAGAAAATTGTAATACACACAAAATAGGAATAATTAGCTTTAGTTAAGAGAATCGAATTTACTTGGTGTGGAAACATTTGGTATAGTTGCTCAAAAGGAAGTATAATTATTAATATTAATCCACCTGGAGGGAGTACTAATGCGCTAAGAATCAAATACAGCGTCAGAGCTCGTACCGCCGCGTATGAGAAACCCTCTGCCATCCAATCTAATTAATAGAAAAATCATTCTGCATAAAGATGATAAGTTTATAAAGAAGCCTATCGGCATCTCTAATTAATTACGGAAGATTAAACCGGAAATACAAATGCCGGTAGTAATTAAGATTGACTTGAAAGTTTGCGTCAACGCCTAAGCTTAATGAGATTACTTTGTAAATCATAATCATCAATTTAAGGTTTCACATTGCCCCAAAAGAGAAAGTTGTATCTGTTTAGCTGCCCCTATCAATACCAAACCACCTACATTTGTTTTCTACGCATTATTTCGTCCATAAAATTATTCAGAACGTTATCAAAACGACACTCGGGTTCACTAGACCCATTTTTCATGGCTGAATCAGCACATATAGCACAAGGTAAAAACTACAAAATTTCAAACCCTACCATCATTTACATCGTGGGATTCAGGTTAATAGACTCAATCTGTTCCGATAATAAAATGCTTGACAAAAGATAAATTAATTCGAGAAAGTCAACATCAGAGAGAAAAGATAAATTGATAACAAGAGCACATACTTTGAACAAGATGCGTGATGGATACGATCAACCCAATCCAAACCACAATTTGGAGGCAAACAATGAAAATGAAGAAGGATCTGTAGTTGCGTTTTGCCACACAAGTCCCCAATAGCATGCAATGATGGTCCTTTTCAGCTACAACAAGCAAACGATAAGGGAAACTGGGTCGAGTGCTCAATAAATCTTATTATTTAGGGAAATTACTATTTATGTATGCCTTTTTACCTATGCATGCATGGCATTCATGACAATGAATTGTTGTATGGGTGGTAGAGATTTTACATATTCTGCAGTAGGATGTATAACCATATCTGGAGGCGATCTCCTCCGCACTTTTTCCTCCTGTCAAGGCATAATGATTTGAAACTAGAGGACGGTGAAATCATATAATTTTCATTATTACTGTAATTAAAAATGCAAGTAATTTTCGGAAAAAATTGGGACTTGCTTACACCAATGGGGTAGTTTAATACCGGGATCACTCGTCACAATGCTTAATAAATTGTAAGTGGAAATAAACGCCATAAAAAGAAACACCGAGCCAACAATGAGATCGGGCCACGTAACATAGTAGGGCAGCACGCTGTAAAATTAGCAGAATAATTGGCCATGTGTCTTTATTGACCTCATATTTGTAATTTTAAAATGAGTCATGTAAAGTTTGTGGTAACGGTAACGTACTCGAATATGACAAAACTTGCTGACAAGAAGATTATTCCAAAGAATGTATAAATCCATAATGGTTTCCCGTGCCCAATCATAATATTTCCGTTGCAAAAGAAGTGATATCTGCAAGGTAAGACCTGCCACAGTTTGACAGCAATTGGCGTCCCTTTCGTATGAGGAATCCACAAACCATTCTTGCTCCAATCAGATTTGTCGTGATTTGTTACAGTAATTTCATCTCCAAATTCAACATCTACCATTTGGATCGGCTCCGGTTCTTTCTTGGCCTTGGATTTTGATTTCTTTTCCTTTGGTGGATTCTCCATTGGGGCTCTGTCGAAATGGAATGTAGAAGCATCTCCAGCTCCTGCGTTTATTAGAATGTCAGGCAGTTTAGAAGCATGTGGAACTGATAATGGTAATTCATTTGGTGCTGAAATGGAAGCCATTGTTGACCGACAACTCACGTAGGAGCGTTTTTATTATTCATGATAAAAATTCCTCCTTTATCACCCCTTTCCTCACAACTTTGAGCAGCTTTACTGGAGCACCTCACTCGCCTCGCTGAGGAACTTTCACACTTTGGCCCAACTTTCACAGTGTAACCTTGCCGATATGTCGTCAATGCATCGTTCAAGACCTCATGGAGTTCCGACAGGTTCCAAGTTCGAGTCGAATTTCAAATATTGCACACAATGCATTCACTGAATGCCAATAAAAGAAAACCCAATCATAAAAAGTTTGTATTCTGCTGTAGGTGCGTTACAGATTTTACCCACAAATGTGTACATACAAAAAATGAAGATAATAGATTCAAAAACATGATTTCGGCTTCTTAACAAAAGTTTATTTCGCGAATCATTCGATCATACATTTATCCATAACCTCACAAGGTAAATACTCAATGCTGTATCGTTATAACCATCTATACTTAAACTTGACATTATCTACTCTCTATTTGGGATTACAAGTTTGGATTACTAAGTCGAAAAGTTTTGCTGGATTATGGATTAATCTGTTAGGCCTATTCGGAGGTCTGAATTATGTAATCCGAATCCGGATTATTGGGATTAAATGCCCAAAAACTGACCAAGTTTTAGTACTTTTCCATTTCTGGACTCAATAGTATTAAAAACACTGAAAATACACATAAAATAGTACCATTCTATATATATCCAATTTATTCTCATAACGAATTTATAATTAATTTTAACAGTTCTTCCAAGCCTTTCCGAACGCAGGACGACATAGTACTGGGCAAATTTGTCTATAAGTCGGCTTTACCCAAAGCTCTGTACTTCCCAGGAATTCTGTACCATTTCTTTTAGTTGGAAAAGGACGAACCATGCTGAACATTGCCCATGTTTCACATGAATAGCTATCGTAAGTTACAAAAAGTTTTAAATTTGGCAGAAACAAAACATCTCGTAAGATCTCCTGGTCGTAGATCTTCCTCAATGTATTGGGATTGTTTTTGTTAGCTAATGAAATAATTGTTTTTAATTTAGATTTCCTAAAATCTTCAGAAAGTTGATTAGTTCTTGCTCCAAACAGTCCGGCTAAAATTGGATAGTTATGGTCCTTATGATCACGAAAAGTAGTGAAGGGTTTCGTTGTATTTTGCAACCAGTCCTGAACTGCTGCTGCATCCCTTAATGACAGAAAACTGTCAAGGTCACGACTCAAAAACATTTCCACTGTGGGGTCAGCAAGGGGCAGAAACCTCCATATTCGTCCAATGACTTGCGACAAGTTTCCTTCAGTATGCAAAAATAACATTATTATATATTTTATATATATGATAACTTTTTTTATAAATCCTAAATTTCCATACCATATGCTTGTATTCCACGAATATCACACCACTGAAGTTTAGCATTACTGCACGTCAGCCCACAAATATATTCATCAATATCGAGGTCACTGTACACACGGATTAGCCAAACCTGGGAAGTGTTGCCTCAACAGTATCAAATTCTTTCCAATGCTTTTCAACAGATCTGCTGTCATACGGGAGTTCTTTTCCTGGTTTTTTCCTTCATTGTATTCATACAGCGAGTATGAAATGATACGCTGTCTTTCACCGTAAAAACTGGATTCGAAACTGCAAAGATTTTCTTTTTCTGCGTTATTTCCAGTTATGAGCACATTCTTAGTTATTGACTTATTGCAATTACAAGTGGAAGAAAAAACAGTGCTGGTTTCACGAGATGAAGAATTTATATTGTTTAACACAGAAATATAGGCATTTTTCTTAAATAGTGTTTGTATTTCACGAGATCGCAAAAATACAATGTTGAATTGCAAAACAGTAGTATAACATAGTATAACGGCTAGTATAACCAGCCATTTATCCCTATCAAAAGGAATAACAAATAGCGATTACAAACTTTATAAATCATGTTGGAACTTTGAATTTTCTGACTGCAAGGCTCCGTTATTGAACGGAGAGCAAATTAACGTTATAACTATAACATTTTTATTTTTGTAAACTGTGAATAACAACCTTTGTGTTCGTAATCATCGGCGTAGCAACGTAAAATTCACACGGAGGACAAAATCATCGAAGTTTTCGGCCCCAAATATAGAATATTTCATTTCGTCATAAACCAGTGGAATAGCAAAAAAGGTTGCTTCGGTTCGAACAAAACGGTCGCATGCCAAAGAACTAAATAAATGGTTTCTCGATTAGAGTTTGCATTTGGATGAGTCCTGTTTTATCGGCCGCCGAAAATGACGTTGGATCGTGGATCATAATTTTTATTAGGATGCCAATCATAATTTATTGGATTGCCCCACCAAGTGTCATCAATTCATTATTATCGGTTTTATATTGTGTTAACTGGCTTTGGTTTTTATTATAAACATGAATTAAACCTTAGGATTGTTATATTTTCATTTTCCCCACTTTTCTAGTTCTATTTCATTAGAGTACATGAAACCAAACACAGGTCAGATTTTATACTAGCAGAATGAAAGGAGTGTTGTTGCCGTATCTTGACTTTGCTTTTACAAAGCTGAATTCAGTTATGACTCGACTCCACTAATGTTTATAGATAATATCAGTATTTACTGGTTTAAAATTGCTCATATAACTCAGTGTTACATTTTCTGCGGCCGACAAAACAAGACTCATCCAAATGCAAACTCTAATCGAGAAACCATTTATTTAGTTCTTTGGCATGCGACCGTTTTTGTCGACCGAAGCAAACCTTTTTGCTATTCACTGGTTTGGGACTTTTTTCATGGTTATTGCTGTTATCTTTAAGTATATACACTGCATTTACACTGCCAACGATTGCATTATTTTATGTCATATTTTAATGAATAACTTACATAGCTTATAGCATAGTATACATAGTTGTACGCAAAGAACTTTCAATAAATGAAGAATAAGCAAGTACATTAGAATATTTCAATTTTATCCGAAAATTCTGTTACGAAACCCGACGACAAGATGTTTCCTGAACTACAATAACTGGTAGTTTTTGTACGCAACGGTTACATAATTTTGACATGGACTTCAAGTGGTGGGTAGCAACGATCTACTCAAGAATTTGACGAGTAGAAGGATAAATTCTTTAAAAAATACGTCGTCAGGAAACATCTTTGACGAGACATTTCGTAACAGCCAAAATGACGATTGCATGGATAGCACTATCTTCATTCATATACTCAATCTACGGTTGACGAGTGTAGCGTATAGCAGTAGAATGTTTGCCGGAAATAGTTTTGGAATTGGCTAATTATTAGATGAACAATGTGACTTTAGTTGCTTTTTAACTCCGAAATATATGGAAAAAGCTCGTTTTTAAACAATTTCTTCACATCTTCACCCATGTAGGTTTGAACCTGATACGGTCAGGTTGGAAACATTTTGATATGCGTATATATAATATAAGCCATCTAAATATCACACTTTGATGTTGGATATTATGCAGAAAATCTCAATGGAAGATTATAAAGTTCATTGGAGCATTCGTATTATCCAACAACATTGCATACATGCATATCCAATACATGTATTTATACATGTAACCGAATGCTTTAGAATTCCAGTGTATGTGCTCATTAATTGTGAAAAGTGCTTTCCCTAGATGAACAGTTGTGTGTTTATATGCTTCATGATACCCCCTGAAAGCATCATTCGTCTCGGGTTTGGTGAATTTTTTCCCCAGTCTCTACTTACGGTGACTCAAACCCGACAGGGTCAGTGTGGAAACAGTATAATTATTTATGAAAAAAATTCTACTAGGTATTTAACGATGTTTGAAATTGGATATTATGCAGAATGAGCATAGTCATCTATTGGTTTTGTTTTGACGTCAATAGGTGCTACCGTTTCGGTTGTGATACATTTTGAATTATCTGAGCAGTGGAGTCATTCCATATCAGTCTTCATCAACTGACTGCCCATTTGGAACCAAGGGTTCCAAATTGCATCAACCTGCTGACGGCAGGTTGATATGACATATACGAAACAGCTTACAGAAAAATGATGCAACTGCTGTCAGATTGATTGCCATTTTAAACAGTTACTTACTTATCCAGCAGTTCGCTACTGTTTGCCTCGTTATGTACTACAAATCGATGAGGATACATTACTGCATCGAAGCAAACTTTTAAAGTCTTAAACATCCCCTTCCTTTATGTCGTATCGCTCTACTGTAGAAACTATAAATTAAACCTACTAAATCATTCCAGAAGTGGATGAGAGACTTTTTCGTGCATTTGAAATCCATTCAGAACATACATAATATTATGCTTCATCATTCCATCTGAGAAGATGTATGTGATATGAATAAATTAACGAAAATAGATTCAAAACAAGATTTCGGCTTCTTAACAAAAGTTTATTTCGCGAATCATTCGATCATACATTTATCCATAACCTCACAAGGTAAATACTCAATGCTGTATCTTATCGTTATAACCATCTATACTTAAACTTGAACGCATGACCGTAGGATTTGTTTTTGGCGTGCTTAAGTTTATCATTTCCAATTTTTGTAAATGTAATACAACTGGCTGATAATGCATGAAATAAGACTAAATGCGCTGAAGTATTATCTTTTTATTAACCCTAAAGAGCAACCAGTAAAAATTTCTTACCTCCTATTTCAGTTTTTTAAATCTTTTTTTTTTCAAATTGGAAAAGCACTCCAACACTTTCCCATCATAATACATAATGTTATATTACTACTACAGCTTCTTGAACTCCTACTAAATTGTTAGTTATTTGGTGGTTTTTTAATAATAATAATAATAATATTTCACTATAATTTTTTTACTATTAAATACAAATAACCTATCGACTGGTACAACCTAAAAATTACCATTTTGCTTAATATGGCTGACTGAATACTTATTAGATAAGTTATAATATAATTATTGGTAAATTAAACTATTCTAACTGGATTTATCTTACTAAGAAAATTAGTAATTAGCCAGTAGATGAGATTATATTGAGTTGTGAATCCATGCTCAAAACGCTTGTAAGGAAGTTGTACACAACACGGTTACAAAACGTTGTAGCATGCTCTACAAACTACAATGCATTTCGAAATATTATACACATTATCAACAAGGAATGAGTCGTTGACTTGATAAACATTTCAGATTGAAAGAGAAAAAAGACTATAAACTACACACGCATTTGAAATATAAGTATAAACATCATGTCCATTCACTAATATAATACACACTCATGTCATTTATTATGTTTCGTTCACGTTACATTTTTTACGAGTATACTGAACTATGCATTTAGCTTAACATTTATATTTTTAATGGTGACTAAAAGGGTTCTTAGGTAAAACACATTTTCGTGATTGTTTTACACTCCCAACAATCTTGAAATATATGTACTGCATCAACTTTCTACAAAACGAAGGAAAGTATAATATATATCAAGATCAGAAGTTGGCTACCCCTACTACTAGCTAATCTAAGCGAATCAACGAAGGAATTTAAAATTAAAATCACATCCAATAATGAAGACATTAATTGATCAATAATTGCAATGCAACATGCTATCTCTGTATCACGGTATCAAAATTGAAAATTATAGAAAAACATCAAGTGTTGCATGTAACATATAATTATATAGATCATCCTACAGTATATTTACTAGCCAGTTCCTTGTTCCTTCCCTTGTTCAAAATTCTTTTGACATTTTATATAATATATTGTGTATTTCATGGAAAATCAGTAGCATTTTTTTTTCAAAAAGAAAGTCTATAAAACAATGGCTAGTTTGTTGAATGTTCAAGTGAAAGCAAAATACTGCTCCTTTTGATTGCGCGAGCTGCATTTGTTAAATTATCGAACGAAATATATTGTGTATTTATGTCAGACAGTTTTTTTTTCTGGAAACTCAATTATTGTTATTGTAATGTCAGATTCATTAATAAAAATCAGACCTCCGATTGTGTAACCACTAAAGCATAATGTTTTTTTTTATAAATTGACTCGGTGTGGCCATTTTTTTTGTAGATTGGCCATTCATTATCAATATTTTTTAGTACTGTTACGAACTATTTCGTACACATTACTGGTGAGCAGTTTAACATTGTTTAAAGTGTAGTTGTCATACAGTAGCATAGCGTTAACGGGTTTCCGAACAAATCATCTGTACAACAGGAGGAAGATAAGACTTGAAACAAAATTGTATACTTGCGTTGCGTCATATTTTTTTTTGAATAAGTCAATGGTACTTTGAAAAATATAACAGTCAAATAAGATAATACACAGAAAAGAGCGACGTAAAATAGACTTTTGATTTAGACTTGTAAAGCTCATACATCAACGCTTAGCAAAGAAGCGTGCATGAGCAAACTCTAAAAATGGCAACCCAAAATATTCGTTATTATTTGATATAATGCGACAAGTAATATATAATATGTGACTACCAAGCATATATAATTTGAATTGAACAGTAAACATCGTACCGTGTTTTTGCTTAACGCATCACTAGTTTGTTTCTATCACTGCTGCCTCTCGCTAGTATGGATAATAATATATAGTTACTCAAATACTTTTTAAAAATTATCAGAAAACGAACACACAGCTGCCTTCAACAACAAGGAAATATTTTGACTTTGTATTGTAGAGTAGTCTTACCAATCTACAAAAACTGGCAGAATCTTATGGTAATAATGACAGTAATAGTAATACATAATATTCCACAAAGCTCCTTATGTATGACAATTCTTTCTAACTTTAGGGTTTACATGTTATAAGCAACAAATATGGGATCCAACTGATCAGCTAGGAACCCATCGCGGAGATGCATTCTTTGTTTTTCTCCACGAGAATTAATTGGTACTACTCCAGGGTCGACAACAACAACAACACCAACAATTAAGAAGTGTTCTTCCAAGACACAGTTAGTAACTAGCGGAACTACATCCAGAGCTTCATTTTCGTTACCCTCCAGCTCTACCACGATAACTAAGAGATTCGTCCAGGTGAAAACGGCACTGGAGAAAAGAAGGAAGAGAAATTATTAGCTTTTCAAGTTAAGAAGCTTATGTATTATATAATAATATCCTTGAAGTTGTTTTCGTTTTCAACTCACCATTCCGTAATCTTCTTATGGCACCGTAAAATGCTATTCTCAATATCAATAGGGTGGTAACGCAAGCCTCGGAGCATGATTGTTTCGTCCAAGGCTCCCACAACAAAGACAGCATCGTGTAATTCTATATATCAAAATGGAAAAATAGGTTAAGTCAAAATTCTCAGAATCGACGGAAAAGATTAAGTAAGGACACATACTGTCATCAATACCTCCATCAGCCTGGACATTTTCAGTCCTTCGTAAGAAACCAAGGTATCCCGTACGAGCATAAACCTCTCCAGTGTTACCAGTGACGAGCCGAGCATTAAAATGATCTGCGTAGCTGCTCTCATCTCCAAAGATTGTGAAATATCCACTTGCATTGTGGGAAGATTGCACCCAAATCTTGTTTTAAAGAAAGTATAAATTATAAAGACTTGTTATATAAAAGCGACCTCATTTTCTGTGCATTCAATTTATGCTTACTTCGCCAAGGTGAGAGTCTCCACATTGTCCCTTTGTATCGGGATTAGCAATAATTACTTTGGTCCCAGGAAGTAGCTTTCCGGACTCCATCAGACAAAGACTATGAGGGGAGCCACGCTCAACTAACGTGACTCTGTCATGCCTCAAACTTCTCAAGTCTACATAAACTGTTGACGGCTCTGGACTAGATGCTCCCTAAGGTCGCGTATAAAATTTTTAAGGAATCATTATTTCAGCTCCAATAAAAGGTTTAATCAATCATGTTAGTTATTATTATTATTACCTGAAGACAAATAGCGACATTAACGCGACACCCAAATGAAGTGGAGACAGCTCTCGGCGATAAGCCCAGAGCGGAGAACAACTTGGAGAAGCTATTTGTAAGATTAATTCTGGGTCTCTCCTCAGCAACAACGATACAAGTTCTCACACAGGCCAAATTAACCGCTCGTTGCTTTAATAATCCAACCGATGATCCCAGCCCCTTTGTACACAACTCCATCACTCCATACGAGCAGAATGTATCCCTAACTTTATATTGACTGACAGCACTCAGCCACAAACTTGGGTTCACTTCAACTTCTGACGGTGGGATTAGAATGGAATGATGGCCTGAGTAGACGCTGTAAATAATTCACAAACAACAATAATTTAGCATGAGATTTAAGGAGAAATAGGCATCTCTCAAAAAAACATTTCATTAGTTAATGGAAACAAAGAAAACCAATTTGAAAGTGAAAGTTATGTAAAATATCTTTTTCAACTCGATTCAAAGATAGTTTGTCTGAATAAAAGGTGGTTTATCTCACCTGCTGAGACACCACAAAGCGAAACCCAGTCCGCAGTATGGGTCGAGGCAAAGAGCAACATGGCGAGATGGGTAGAGTTCACAGGCAAGTTTCATGGAACGGCACAGGGAGGTAACCGCTGTATGTGACATTTTGATACCTGCCAACATCCCTGTTGTGGAAACACTGCAACCCAAATTGAAAACATTATTATTTAAAGTTTCATACTTTTGTTAGCAAGATTACTCTGCATTCATTGAATAACAATGGCGTGTCCTTGTTCTACTAATGTCTACTAATTTCCCCGTACCTAAAATCGAGGTATGCAATCATTTCCGCAGTTGGAGCTCTATAAATACTGGCAAGCTTTCTTTTAGGCAGATCATCAGTATCCAGAGTCAAAGGCCATGATTTTACGTCTACAACATTACTTGCCTCCTGTGTGCAAAAAAAGATATAGAGTCATACATGAAATTACATTCATCATCATTTATTTTGAGATTCTGCATAAACTAGTAGTACCTTCGAACGAAGCAACTTAATAACATTTTGAGTCGACAGGATGAGAACCGACTTGCTAACTTCAGTAATCATGCGAACGGTAGGTAACGTTGTTTGTAGATTTTGGGGATGTGGTGGTCGGACTGTTACTGGCACAGCTCCTGCACAAGGACAAAACACAAAATTGGTGTGAGTGAGAGATTGAGTTCATTTCAATTCCACAAAAAAAAACAAATCCAATCAACTTTTTTGGGATGCTCGTGAGACCTACCTGCATAGAGACACCCGTAGAATGCTGCAATGAGATCTAAACCCGGAGGAAATACAAGAGCGACATGATCACCAGTATTGATCTTTGCTCTCTCTAAAAGTAGGCACGCCACACGCTCCGCTCTCTTGTGAAGTTGGGAGCATGTCATTGTCATTGTCACCGTTCCTTTTGAGTTCAGCAATGTGAATATGACATGGTCGGCCGTGGAGGTAGATCGCCATTTTAGAATTTCTGATATGAACTGATACTGTGCATTTCAAAAGGAGAAAAATGATTTTGTTATAAAATTCGCATACATAATTCATTTTTCTTTTTCATTTCATATCATATCAGCCAGCAAAATCAATCAACATCCAGCATTGCAAGCAGGAGTAGCTCCCCAAACCTCGGGGCAATTTGAACTTTTACATTTGCCAGGATGTGATCAATCTTAGAAACATATTTTGAAGAAATATTATTGAATCAACCCAATTTACTCTAGCTAACCTTTTTAGCTGTATCAGACTCTTCATCTACGACTCCAAGGTCACGTCCCTGTGCGGAAGCTAAACGATTCCCTTGAACAATATTACCCACCATGACGCTGGCTGGTCCTACATCAGAGTGAATTTCCCTTGGTTTGGGTAAATTCGTTACACACGTGTGGGGACACATTAGCACATTTGCGGGATGAAGAGTGCCCTCCAGGAATCTTCTCTTGGTCTATAATAAATATTAGAAAATAAAATGAAAGGAGAGATTGACACTCAACTACACTTCCTTATTCTTGAAAGCTTCCTGGCAATAAATAACGCATTAGCATCAAATCAAGCACCCATTTCATTTTATAGAGAAGCACATACCTCAGATAAATGGATGCCACCAAGAGGAGTTTTAGGTAAACAGTTGGGATTCACTAAAACTAAGCAAAAGATGCCTACTTGATGAATGGAATCCACAGCCTGGAGGACTCTTGACATCCATTGGAAACTCTGCGTCATCATCATCATGAATATCATAAGAATGTATATTAGACTTGATCAAATTGAGGCTTTTAATACGCAACAATTGCTTTACAAGATCTTTCCAGAAAATATTATTGATTAAACAGGAATAAACCATACCTCTTCTTCACTGCAATCAGGACGTTGTTCAGCTATAACGCATATTCTTTCATCTCTGAGGACCTTGATACTGAACACGGCAATACGACCCCGATAAATAAATTTCATAGGCTCAACTGCCAGCACGGTAGCAATTATATCATCAGCATTGTGCTTCCTTCCACTGACGCTCATCAGCCCATTTCTGGAGCCACACACAAATACCAAGCCACCCTGGGAGAACAAAATCAATACAAAAAGTTGTAGCATATGAGGTGCCATAGGGAAATGAACAAGTTTTCACATCATTTTGGGTAACATACCGGACCAAGGAACCCAAGAAGTCCACTTCTCACATACTCTGAGTCACTGACAGAGGTGCCATCAGCTTGCTGTGGTTGTACTTTAAATGTTTGATTCGTGAGCCCTTGGAGTCCCCAGTATTGGGCGCCAGTTGCCGAGCTGTGGACACATATTTCACCAACTTCGTCCGTTTTGCAGAGATACGGTTGACCATCCATTCGTACTACGACTATCACAGCTACAATACGTGTACACATTGACACAAACAAAAAAGAACATAAATCATTCATATCTTTCCAAACCGGAACATCATCTCACCACAGATATGGATGGTGATGCTATATAGCATGCAAGTATCAAAGCGTATGCAAAATGATCTCATATGGATCGTCAGATTGGAATTCTCGATTGTGTGAAACACAGGACTGACCATATGTCACCATCCGCAAGATTTAATCGAAAAGCAAATGGATGACATTGGTGGCAGCAACATACTGCTGAGTTTTCAATAATAAATGAAGTATATAACGCAAAAAATACCAAAAAGGGAAAATAGAATGGGACAGATAAATTCCCCTTGGGAAATGAGACTTTTGCATTAATTTTTGGTGGTAATTAACCAGCTAAAAAGTCAGGGAAAGTGGGCCGAGTAGATACTTCAGCGGATATCCATTTAACATGGTATAATGTAAAGTGACATACCTCCAGGCATCACTTGTCCGCAGTCTTGCAGCGTCAGTGATGTTAATGAATTCTCTTGATCAACTCTGACAACACCGTAGCTCAAGCCTTGCATGGAGAGAACCCCTCTTCCTGTGGCATTCACACCTGCTCTTCCAGGCCTATGGAAAATGAAAATTGAGTTCAAGGCATGCATAAAAATACGCACACAAGCCAAATGTGACTTTTCATCATCCCACGCTATTCAGGCATACACTCCATAAACATAGTCATTTCAAGCACATACATAAATTCATTATAGTAGCTTCAACTAAATATTGTTGCGTACCTTCGAAGAGATACAGTGAGTGCTTCAGAGGATGACGCACATGGGCATATGGCATCAGGCCGTAAACCTTTGTTTTGGAATACGGAGAGGAACTGGTCGCACGAAGAGAGGGACCAAGGATTCGCTCCATCAGACACAAGAAGAAGCCTCAAGGAAGCCAGGCTAATATCTCGATGGTCTCTCGTAGCTAACAGTCCCCAATGGAGATCCCTTGACTTGACTATGGCAATGCTCGCTGTGAAAATTTTTCAAAAAGAGAACTCATCATTATACATGCAATGTATTGCAGTTATATACCCGCAACCGCAGACACACACAAAGCTAACAAAAACTGTCATTAAATTTTACTGCAACAACACAACTGGGGCAATCATGGTTTTGATCAATCTTTTGATACAACATTCCATTACTGTTGCGGTTTTTTGCATGTGTGTGCTGCGGTGCGGATAAAATGCTTGAACAAGAGATGAAAATTTCTTATCTTTAAAAATATGAGTGTATTATTATTATTCACATGGAGCTATATATTTCATACCTCTATATTTAGTGATCATTTGCATCCACGAAGCCGGATTCACCTTCATCAGAGCGTATGGAATGAAAATGACATGCATTCCATTGAAAACTGATGTGAGAATGCTGTGCCAGAGGCCTACTTCACGTTTAAAATCCAGCACACACACCATCACTTCCCCTTCAGTATAGTTGCAAGCTGTTGTCAAGCTGCGACAATGAGCCAACATTGCTGCTCGGTTCATGGTAACTCCCATAACAGAGCCATCCCGATCCGTCGTGTACTATATAACAATAATGACAAGAACAAAGATAGCAGTTAGATCAGTGATGATGTCACTCAACTTGTGAGAGCATAAAAGAAAGGACTCTTGTCTCGCAACTGCTGCTGTTACAAACTGGAACAACAGGAGTGCTAAAAGAGCTCGAGCATAAGGGGGCAATGATTATCATTATCACGCTGCATGACACGAAACTCAAGGTGTACAGGTCCACATGTCAATAATGTAACGAACAATAAAATCCCCTTTTCTACTCTCAGAGGGCTTAAATTAATAGTAATCCTCCTCTCTCGACTTTAAGTACCTCGATGTAGGCTGGAGTCTCATCAGTGACTCGTGGTGAGGGTGACCAATCCTTTGGTGCTTTTCCAAGATGTTCTGTAACGAACCAAGTGAGTTTTGGCCAGCCCTTGAACGCAACCACTTCTCCACTTGCAGCAGATTTTGGCAGCCCTTTCAGACAAGCCTCTGATGTTAGAGCCACTTGAACACTACAACTTCCTAGGAGGAAACCAATTTGCTGAGATCCGGCGTCCTGAAAATCACAACCATATACATTCGCATGTTACACAGAAAATTCAAAGGATAAAAATCAATTTCATCACTCAACTTTTGTTCGCCTGTCAAAAACTAAAGTTTTACTTAATAATCTTGTACACTTCAGCTCAACAAGCGCGACTTTGTACTCCCATTATTAGTATAGCCGGTAGAGAAAAGGTAATAGTAACGCCAGCGTGTATGCTTCCATTCATTTAACAAGCGCGGAGCTCAGAGTTTTATGAAAACTCGTCCATATTTTTTGCAAAATCTTTTCTCCATCTACAGGTTTGGCTGTGGGAACAAGCGAATGAGGAAATAGAGCACATGTGTGACTCAAGGGCAGAAAACTGTTTGTCGAATCGATTTTTACACAATATGCACACTCCACATATTTTGTACCCTCAAGTATTAGCATTTTTACATAAAATCTTCATGAATCACTCTTATTGGTGACAGTAGTTTGGAATATCATTAACTGTACCTTGGGGAAAGCGTACTAAAATTGGTTTAATATATACCATATTTGACAGTAGGAAAAATTTCAATAAAACAAGATTTTCAATTCAGATGTCTGAAAAAATTTACTGGAATATTACATTTTTCGCTGGAACTAAACCAAAGACCAACGCTCATAAAAATACTGAGATTTTTCTTTTTCATTCTTAGTCCTTTCAAGTATTAAGACAACGGGGCAAACTTGTATATATACATATATTACATTTGCTTGTTTCGCTACAACATAACAAGGCATCTTAATCAACTTCCACAATTGTAACTACAAAAAAATTCTTAGCATTTTGACAGCTGTCTGAAGTACACTGTTCCAGCATTCCTAAAAGAATTGAAGATCTACTAATTAACTTAAAACAAAAACTTGAGAAGACAAGACTTCCACTCGTCAGGTTTTTTTAAAAAATTAGCATCATACACTACAGAATACAAGGGTCTTTAGGAATGACGAGACAAGTAGCAAAGATTGGCACGTGTAGCTTCAAGACAAGCTGGATGAAGCATCTATACTCAAACTATGTTGAGTGTGGCATGTGGCAGCCCTTCAGTCTGGAATAGCATTCGAGCTGCTTTCACTTTTCCCCAAAGTGCAATTTCCCCATTTCTTCAACGTATGCAAATGCAGCCAAACTTACATTTTCTACACACATTTTATATTACTTTTCGTTGCTGCAGCCGCTGAGCGGCGTTCAAAATGTGCATAGGAAAGCCTTCTTGGTGAAAGCAGAGAAAAGAAAGTCGAAAGTAGATGGTAACTATTTCGTACCTCACTGATACGTACGTACACAACTGATGCGTAAAATAAAGTGAAATTATTCACCACACGTTATAATATTAAAAAGATGAGATGTAATAGCCCATTATTGCTCAACTTCTCTCGCGACCGTAAATTATAATGGGTTGGAGAACACACCCATTTGTGTATATCAGCTAAAATGCAAAAAAAGTACATAAACATGGCTTACCCTTCGTGTTAATGGTACTTCAATGGGCACAGGAACAACTCCGGCGAAGAGACAACCGTAGAAAGCACATATGAAGTTGATAGGATCATTATTGGGATAGACTAGTGCGACACGGTCTCCAGTCTTGACTACACTTTCCCCTTTATGGCCAGTTTTATTGAGCAAAGCGAATGCAATTTTGTGGGAGCGACTTAGTAATTTACCTGGAAAACAGAAAAAACATGAATAAAAATATAGGTGCGTGGTTCGCAGTTTCGAAGTACCTAAAACAGTTTGGCTTGGTACTCAATGGAAGCTTATTTGGGGTACAACATCAAGAAATAAAAGTGAAAGGGGAGACGATCTCCACATAATTTAATAGACTATCTTTTATACTTCCCCAAAACCCTGCTGTACCTACCTAGTCTTGACAGTTGCTTTGCAAATTTTATAAAAGTAGCATTAAATGTCAATTTCTTGTTTATATTTTTAACGTGGGAGGAAAGCTAACCTGGAAAATTTATGGGGGAAGTTTACCAGGTACGTATCTTTAAAAAAAGGCAGATCATAAACTTGCAACATTTAAATTGTAGATACAAAGAAAGTTTATACACCAAAAGTGTATATTGTTAGTACCACCCATATTGAAATCTATTCAGAATTGATCATCAACAGCAACATCATCTTCGAAACTAAATTAGACTTTGAGAGAGATCGGAAACTCCTCAAAATTCTTCCAAGAAGTTGCACATCAGTAAACAAAGAAAGTCGGGTGGTTTGTCATAAAAGAGGACTATAACATGGTTGACTTGTTTTTATAAACCATGTGTAACTTCTTCTTTACACACTTTTAGCTCCACCAACGCCGCAGCTTTCTCCAAGCCAAAAATCAATAAAATGGGTAGTAGAAACTCCTTATATTTGACTTGCTATATATATTTATATGGATATTGCAATTCCAATTTTTGTTACACAATCAAAGCAAAAAACAGAACCAGAAGGGACATTTAGGAAAGTGGTTATGTTAACATGAACAAGTCACAAGGAGATCAAAAGTGAGGCAGATGTCAAATACATTGAATGTTTTTCATCAAGACAATAATATTGCTCACCATAAGAAAGCGTAATTGTAAGTTTCCCGTTGGGATCGAGAACCGTAGCTACAGGGGCTTTAAATGTTGCTGACCCATATCTCTGGACAGCTGCCTCAAGGTTCCTAGGTAGACCAGATGGGATCTGTAAAGAGAAGAAGGGATGAAATGAATTGTTTTGCGAAATTATACACCCAAGGTGCCAATACAACTTGGAGAGAGTGTCCTTCTTTCTCAATAGCTTGCTTAATAACCAAACCCATTTTAGTACTGCATTTCACAATCATAATAGCACAGTCGTTTTGGGTACTACCATAAAAATAATGGGAATACAATGCAGCTCAATTGCTACCGCAGGTCTTCCAATGAATACGAGTTTGGATGGAAAATGTGTCACGAGAATCATTACTTTATGCTTTTTTCAAGGCCACTACAAATCTCTCTTTCTGCGAAATGGTATTAAAGTCTGTGGAAGTCAATTGTAAAAAGTCACATTTTAGGCATTTAAACAAACCGAGCTGTCATAAAATGGGATACCTTTTTGAATCTATTCCCAACTAAGCCTCCCCTCCTCTATTGCAACTCATGCGGAAAAATATGTGCAAAAAATGAAAACTACTCGACGTTCATAGTATATTTTTGGTAGCCTGCTCAGTTTTCACTTCAGTGATTATTATGACCCTACGTGATCTATTGTTTCGAGGACGAAAAACACCATGAATATTGTAGAGCTTATTTCACGACAACTTTATTTGCATGAGAGGAACCTATCACCAGAGTATATTGCATAAGATAAAAATGAATCATGGTAGAAGTATCCCGCAGCATAAAATGTAATGGTCCTTAACACATCTGCACATAAACGATATAGATACTAGGTTGTAAAACGTTTTGAGGAGAACATTACGCTCTTCAAAAAGAGGGAGTCATTCGTAACCACAATGGAGTTTATGATGTCCCTCAAGACAAGCTTTGAAGAAAGGCTTAAAAACCCAGCCAACTTTGCTGAGAATATGAAAGGATAAAAAGCAACCTTTGAACTTACCACTAGCTGCTCGCCAAGTGCTGGGCTCATTACTGAGCCTTCCGGCTTTGGCGCATTTGGATCTTTATTCTTCGCTGCCATTTCCAATTCAATATCATCATCTTCATAGAACTCTGGGAGAGGACGACGTTTTGGACGTTTCAAGGTGTTAAGTAATTGCTGAATTTTGGCTGAAACTTTCCATCTCCCTGTTCCAGTTATTGTACCTGTGCGTTTTAAAAATTCATATGTATCAGTTACCAATGAATATTTGAACAAGGCTGGCAATGACAAGAAGCTAAAACTTTCTTTGCTTCATGCTTTCTCTCTCTCCACGTGAAAGACTGGAATATATCTTTGAGCAACTTATTTTCCCTTCTTTTTTTCAACAAAGATGAAAGCCAACGATTTGCGAAACCTTGTCCTACTTTTCTAAGTGGTTTGTAGCGCGGAACAGTACAGAATGAAATGGGAAGTGTATTGTATTGTATACTCGCTTCGAAACAGGATATTATAGATTGCGGAAATTGTGGAAAGTGTTGTTTCATTTATGAGAATGAGCTGAAATAGGAAATAAGAAGTGGAGCTAAAAATGATGATGCTTTTTGTTTGATTCCAATCTCCCATTTTCTCCCCCGTCCGGAATCAGGAAGAAAGAACGAGATGAAAGCTAGAATTGGAGAAAGATTTCTCCTTCCTTTTATATTGTATTTCCGTTGATTTCTCTCAATCGCCATTTTATAACTTTTTCATAAAGAGACAAAATCTTTGCAAAAGATCAAACTACTTGCTTTCACTCGAAAAGAAAATAAGTTGATGAGATAAATGGGTTTTCCAATTCGGCTTAAAACATTAAAACTAGTTAACTCACGCGGTGGTACAATATTTGCACACGTTTTTACCTGAACTTTCATCCACAGATGACTGACTCCTTTTCTGATTAAACCGATTAACTCGGTCCGCCGGAGCAACCCTTCTTGATTGACCGGTTGACGTCACATCAGGAGGTTGAGAGCTTTGTGATCCATCTACAAATTAAAAGAATTTATTACAAAATGAGCTTATATTCTTTGACATACTTTCAGGGAAAAACTTTGAAAGACATGACTCTGAGTGAAAGCTCAAGGTCAGTAACAAACAACATGCATTTCCACTTTAAACTTTCATAATTATTCCGTTTTCCTTATTTTCTTGTGTAATACTGCGTACTGCACTGCAGCTATCTAGTATTCAGGAAGCAGAAAAGGGAAACTGACACCGCAAACAAGCATTAATATTAATGCAATGATAAACAAGTAATAAACAACTCGTTTGGAGAAAAGTAAAGATTTAAACAACGCATCCTTTGATGAATGCATGTATATTACAGCTCTGAATGTAGAGCAAATGGTGAGAGAAACATCTAACAGAATATTATGTACCTCTGCTCTTCCTAAATGGGTACACACTGAATTATTGATCTTGTTTTCCCTTCCATCCATGTGACATTTTACGATTTTACATTCATTAGACGCCCAAATGAAAGCATTTCCGGAGAAATGCTTATTTTCTCTCCAAATCGCTAACCTATTCCATACTTTTGGAAAAGTGTTTTTTTGGCAAGCATATTAGTGAAAGATTATAAACACAGAAATGTTTGTGTTGCGCTGCTTTGGAAAAGTGGTAATATGAACAGGAAAGAAAATAAAGGAAGGAAGCAACACCAAAAAAGAGAGAAAAATACGTTTCAAGGCTGAACCATTTTTGCACATTATTAATTCAAATGCTTTCCCAGCCTCTGAGCGGCTGCCTACGTGTTTACTGATGTGGAATTTTTGTAGAGTTACAACAGAAAGCGTGCTTCTTCGTCGACGCTTTCCCTCTCGCTCTTTTTCTCCACATCTACCTACTTTGCTGCGTCAACTTGCTGGGAAAGCTGATCCGATTCCCTTTCTTTTGACGATACTTAAGACTACAATACAATAATCAGACTTACGTGTTCTTAAATTATGCATTGCTTCAACAAGATCTGTAATTTCTGGACGACTGTTCCGCTGCAAATTGCTTCCATGTTGATGGTGATAGGATTGCTGGTCGGAGGAAGGAGTCTGTGGCTTCATGTTGCTACCTGTGCTCGAGCGGTCTGACTCCCGATTACTTCGATGCTCAATCGGATGAACAGGCCTCTCTTCCCATCCCAGATTTCCTCCGGGTAGATTCCCCAAGTTTGCATAGGTCAGGCCTACAGCCGGCGTCCCATTTGAGACTCTATGGGGAAAAATAAGGTCATTAATGATTCAGAAGGGTAATAGCTTACGTGAAAGTTTCAGGCTAATAAATATATAGGAGTCAACAACTATGTAGCTTGCTGCTTGCTGATGGGGATAAAAGGTTGGTTCGATTTCCCCAAAAAAAGTGGAAACTTTTACAGATTTTTAACCAAATCCTATATAATGCGCAGTTTCTTTTTTCACAACGGATGTGATGTGTTTTTTGCTTCTTTGAATGATATCGTGATCACTCAGACAATACTGAGTTTAAACAACAACCAAACTACATTTTGAAATGAGTCAGAGTCACTGCCAACTTTCAAGAATTAGGACAAGACGAAAAAATAGTGACAGGAACAGTCAATCAATCAAAGTTAAGTAACTTTTCGCAACCAGTCTTATTTATCCTAGTCAATGCTTTTCATGGCCTTTAGCTTTAAAGAAATACACTGGTTTACTAGTATTTTGGCTAGGCCAGTATTTTGGAGAGATGTGGAGTTTGCTAGTGACCTACATGCAACTTTTTTTACAAGAAAAAGTGTATTATGTGAGCAAAAAAAGTCAATTTCAAGCTTCATTTATTTTACACCAATTGATACCTAATGCAACCTGTCACATATATCTACAATGCTCAACACAACGTGTACAACATTCATTGATACGTGGACCAAAGTGTAATGTATATTTTCAACTAATGTTCATTGTATTGCAATGCCAAATGTTCTTAACCTTTTCATAATCTACCACTCACGCTTTGTAGCGTGCAACAATCATTTATAATCAAAATCGAATAGTCTATGCATTTTATATCTCCTCATAAACATTGAAATCTCACGAGCCCATGCTGTTTAAATGCTAATAAAACGCATAATTAAAACAATTGAAATTCAAATGAATTTTTACAGGATATCCTGGTATTCACTCGCCCGTTTTCTGCAATGGTGCATATTAATATTGACTTTTATCTTAGTACTCATGCACCAGCCAGTTATACTCGTGCCATCATAAACAAAGTGCAAGTGCAAACAGATAATTCAGCACTTAAACGGGGCAGTGAAGTACACTCCCATAAAACCGTATAATTTTTTTTGTAAACAGTTTGGATGAAACGTAGTGGCTATTTTTCTCCCATTATGAATGCAGGTCATGTCCGAGCAATGACATTTCCATTCCTGACTAAAAAATTACAAGCTTTTAGCTCAGCTACATGAAAACGATGGCATATTATGTCAATCCATGCTGAGTTCCGAAAACTTGTTTGAAGGAAATCCCTGGGAGTGTCATAAGCTTTAATACAACGAACTGCTGAGCGTTTCACAGTCAAGAAAGAAGGTAATTTTTCCAAAAGAACACTTTTATGATTAATGTATAAGGAAGTTATAACAGGGGCTTGTATTGTGTGGTTCTCTGCATGCAGATAATGACATAACAGCAAAAAAATATGGAAAATTGCCGGGTGTAAAATACTGACGGATGCTAAAATTTTCGCATTATCATAATAGACATAATTTGAACTCAAGATGACATCAAAAATACCTGTTTCTTTCAGGAAGTTTCGGTGGTCGATTCATTGGTGGTGTTTCACGAGCAGAGCCAGTGCTACTGCTGTCTGAATGAATCAACACCTGCTGGGTTGGGGTATCGTTAGCTGTCCTATTATTCCCTCTGTCGCGTTCTGGAGGTGTTCCAGAATCTTGGTCATCCAAGTCTCCTTCCTCGTTGCCGACACTGTCGTCGTCGGTACTTGAGTCACCTGTTGACAAACAAATATGATTGGATTACATTTCTTTTTCATGATGAATCTAGCATAATTGCTAAACAAAACCTACACCTTAATTACTATTCTATTTGCTAGCTCTGTATTCAATTTCAAATATGAAATTTAAAGTCATTACAATTCAAATCTCATTCTCTAATCCTGCTCCATTACAAGCTAAGTACATTAACCATAACCGGCTGAACAAGGACTCTGTGTGTGTACCTGTCAATCAACTTCATCAAAAACACGAACATGGCACAAAGATTACGACCTACGACTTGCCATCACGACTTTCACGATGGACGCTGAATACCAAACTCAACCTAAGTTAAGCCAAATTTCTGTGTCTCGTCCAGTTCCGACCGTAGACTAAACTAATGCAAAAACCCATTCCCAACGTCCACCTCACCGAGCTATTTTATTTATCTACCTATCATCACTTTTCGGTACCTGGTTGATGAGCAACCCGTATGTTAACGCCCACAAAAATACCATGTTTATGCCCTCACGGACGCATATAGCTGTCAATAAATGACAGTTTCGCAGTTGAACACAGGATAAAGCTTTGCTTGTCTAGTATTCAGGTCGTTTACTCATGAGGGCTGAATTCGAATGGAATCAATGCTTCATTAAATCTTTGCTAAAAATAAGAAATGCAATAAATGAGCTTCAAAGCTTTTATTGCAAGCCTAAACCTCTCAACAAACATTTTATTTCATCCGACAGCCAGAATAGGATTTACAGCATTGCCCTTTGTGGAAAATTTCCACCCACACACGGTTCAATCCGTGTTTCTGAATCTCGACCATATGTAGTAAATAAATCCAATAAATCTGAATTGGACAAAATCATTAAATCCTCCTTAATCTTCATCTGTCCACCCTCTGCGCCTTGTCTTAACTCATCCTCAGTTTGAAACGAATGTTTCCTTTGAGATGATATAACAATTTCCTTCCCTAATTGCAATTCTCATGGGCGTTATCAGTTAACGGAGAATAACATTTTGCCTATTCATGAGCTTTTGCATGAGAAAATAGCAAAAGTGCAAAACGGTCAGACAGTAGGGAATCTGAAATGAAAGTCGGCTGGCTCCAGAAATCTGGTAACCGTAACTCACAAATCGGTTCTTGCAAATTTTGTCTTTGGTTAAATTCGCAAATTTATGGAACTGACAAACAACGAGCCTCTTGCTCCATTCTGCTTTTTGCTTAAGGCAAGTTGTATTTCAGATAAGTGCATAGCCCTTCCAGCTATTCCGAAATGTAAACTTGCATAATATATTGTTATAAAACCTGGGTAAACTGCACATGATCCTTTTTAGGATGGTAATAGTTGCACGTATAAACTGAAACTCTTTTTGAAAGTTTGCATCCTTCTTTCTAACTATATAACAGTATCTTGATGAACAAAACGGAGAAGAATTCGTACCTACTCGTATAGTAATTTCTTGAAATCACTTAATATTTTTTAATGGCGCTCTGGTTTTACTATATTAATTAACAACGTGCAACTACCCGAGTTCACCAAAAGTCTTGTCCTAGTTAAGTTGTGACACAATTCCACATTATTTACAATGTATAAAAATAAAATTTCCAAGTTTAATCACCCTCATAAACAGATTTTAATCACAGGAAAGGGGTGATAGTACCAAGAACGATGCTCCGATGAGAAATGATTCAAATAAAAGGGAAACCGCATGTTTAGAACTGTTTGTAATTCAACGCTTTATCTTTATCCGGCGACAATAGACTAAATGATACGGACGATAACGTTTGGCTTATAGACAATCAACCCCAGCATGTGCATTATCATTGTGCATCCTTAAATACACACAATCAATGCAATGTGCTCATTCAAACATACTACAATCGAATGAATGAACGTGGATAATGATGAAATTGAGATGATGACTTGGTAGAGTAGAGTAGCACAATTTTCCACACCTTGAGTGAACGAGACAATTTATGAGAACCAGATGAACAGGTTAGCATTACAAATTCTGTTGATCGATTTACATGATTTGGGGCGAGCTTATAGCAGCTCATTAGAAATATCTCAGAACAAATCATGTGCACGAGTAGAGATTCTTCGAATTACTATACTAAATCACAATTTCAGCACGTTTGTAAACTTACTTTCAATTTGCAAACTCTTTCATTTATGAAACGCTAACATTTTTCAATTAAAATATTTAGCTAATTTCAAAGCTAAAAACTTAACACAAGAGCATCTTGAAAATCACTCAAATATATTCCTTCGGAGTTGCTGACTGACTAAGCAGAAATCTTACACATGTGGTTACTGAAATCACAACACATTTTAAAACTACACTGAGCTTATTCTGTTGAAACTGATAACGACTATCTATTTTAATCTTTGGGTCATTTCTTTCTAAAAACTGATGTGCTCAAACTGATATAGTCATTGTTGTCAACATTTTACAGACAGAGCAAAGACAAAGGCAGTATAGTTTACACTCACAGTTTACTCAAAAAAAGGAACAACAAACAACTCACAATGGCTCAAATCCAACCAGCTACTGAAGTCAATTTTTCTGTTTGATTTACACAGAAAAGGATTAAAAATATTACAACCCGCAGGTAATGCTCATGTTTCGACTTGCATGCATATATGTCTATCATTATCATTAGGTACTTGTGAGTAAGTACATAAAAGCATTTGCTTGCTCATTTTCATATGAAGCTCTACGCTGACAAAATCCCTTACAGACACAAGTGATGACGGCTTATGATATGGCGACAAAAATGAAAGGTCTTGCCCTCATCATCAGATCATTTCTTTACAACAGCGACATCCCATCCAGAAAGACCATTTACCTACCAATAACAAATATTTGTTATAGCTCGATATAAGGAGGCTAATGGTATCGTATCCCAATAAAAATTCCCTAGTTGATGGTACACAAATATGATGTGTCTGCAGTTGTAGAAATAGAGTAGGTATTATATGTAGGTAAGCATAATATTTATCTATATTATTTCCCTAGGAATTGGAATGACCAGCCCAAAGATGTTACAAATATGAACACTACGAGATCGTCTCGTAATATAGTATTTACAATATAAAAGCTGAAAATCCATCTATGGCAGTACATTACATAGAAGAAGACACAAGAAATCAAACGATTTGATTACAACCATCATGTCATCGTACTGTGCATGCATAATGTGGAATGGCTTCTGGCTTGGCATATCATCATGGGACATTTGGCAGAAAGTCGCTTACTTTGCTGGCGACACACAGCCAAGTGGAACGGGCTAGGTCTGGACATGTCGTGCAAAAACTACTCTTCTTATCCCAAACTATCGTGTGTCAATATTCTAAAATGAGCAGTGCCCAAACTAATTTACCTACCTACTTTTACACGCAATGTCAAATCATAAAGATCAGGAGAAAACAACCTTGTTGCAAAAGCTTTATGACTTGCCATGCCATACTTGTCAGAGGCTCAAGGCTAATGATTTGCACATACGATACAAATATGCCACAATACAATTCGCCAATATGTGACCTTTAGATAAAGATTTTGATGTCTATATTGCCGTCTTTATTATTGATGTTGCAAAAGCAAGATCAATACATAAATAAATAGTTTGTTCTATATATAAAGCTCTATAATGTAATGATTTTCCTCAGCAATATATTGATAACTTTTTTACCACAACAAATCAATCTTAATTCGAATCACGAGGAAGTGTAGGAAGTTAATCCGCTTAACATAGCTTGGTTCACTATTGATTCATAACTTCCTACTCAATGTTTAGCGGTATGTGATAAAGATTTAATATTAGTTATGACGCTATATTCTCCAAGTCAAAACAATTTTCAGCCTTGTAAACTCACTTGCAGCATGCAGATATTAATGATCTTTTTACTGCTCTGATGAGGAGGTTATAATGCCCATTAAGAGGTCAGAAAAATAAAGAGTTATTTTAATTCAAAGTTGGACACACTACCATTAATATTGAGCAATGTAGAAAAATGCCTGTAACTACTTGACACAGCTATCAAACCGTTTATAACATAAATTGATGTCACTATTCATAATGAACGAATGTATCTCTCGCAGATTACTAGTAGAAAAGTGTAAAAGGAAATCAAATTGATTATCTCCATTGTTTATTTGATATCCTTTTCCTTCGATTTCTTCAGAACTAGAGCATGCGTAATTGAAATTAATTCGACAAGCTAGCTCCTAATGAATTTGCTCAATCATTCTTGGTTCTCAGGTTTATAATTTGATTTAATTGATGGACCACCCATCCTGCTCTTCCATTACAGGTACAAGTAATCGACTTTAAGTCAACGTCAACTGACCGATCTCCACCGACAGATAATTCGTTACCATCCAGCTTTTGGCAGGTTGTAGCCCATCACTACATATTCAACTGGGCCATGTTATTGATAAAAGGATTCCCGTTGTCATTCCATTGTGGCAGAGCCATTTACTTTATCCTCTACCTATATCTACTAATGATCCGGAAGTCAAGCCATGAAATGAAGCGAGTTCCGATTCATTTGTGTTCCAAGCGAGTGTGAGCAGCAAAAACTCTCTGTCTACTGCACGTACCTAAAACAGCATAGCTCAACCAAGGTATTTTTTCCATAGCTCAATAATAAAAAATACGAGAGTGCCACAGCTCACTGTCATTGCCAGTAAACCATGCGTGTGTTCAGAATGGAATGTATTCATGTCAGTGCCAACATGACCATCACACCCCATTCATCAGAAGAAAACATGGAAGAAAGAAACGGAGAGGCTGTACAAGCTGAGTTGCACACTTGATGAAGAAAAATTGGACTGGCTGTCAGCCTTTGTAAAAATGGAATACATTTTTCTATCCTTATTGATCCACTACTATGCGCCAACACCGTAAATTATGAAATTAAGATGTATTACATCCATTTATTCAAAAATTTCAATGTCAGCCAACATGCGAACTTGATCTACTGACAACAAGCTTTTACAGCTAATGAACGGGAAAGGTGAACCGTTATACAGTCTCACTTATCATCCTGACAAAAAACGACAGTGCAATCTGATTATGCAGTATTTAGTCATTTTCATAATCTTTAAATTTAACCACGGGCTTGCCGTTGGCTCACAACAGATCATCATCGTTATAATTACAACTGCCAAGCTACAAGCTTGACACTTGACGAGGGAGACAACAATAACGTTCTTTTCTAAGACTTTCTGCTACGAAACTGATAGCAATCTTAGTTTCTGCATGAACTGGATGAAGTAGGCATGTAACTTATAATATTTGAGACACGATCCGTATGTAAGTCTGCATAACCTTACGATCTTATCGCATTGGGGTATTGTGCTCGTTTTCCAGTGGAAAAAAAATCAGCTCAACATTTGCCTTCTCCCAAAGGCAATTTCCCGAGATTGGAACACAACCCAGGGTAATTGTGATATGGCAGTCTGTTGCAACAAACTGAGCCCGCACTCTCCAATACTCAAACTTTCAAGTATATTTTTTGAACCAGAGCTCGTCTGACTGGAGGGAAGACTTTTTTTCTGGAACTGCAACCGGAGTTTTACTTAAAAGAATATTTCTTTCAGTACTGCAGTATCCACCTACTCAACTTAACTTTCATTCATTCATATTCCCAGCAGATCACATGAGTTCCGATATGAGCAGAAGCTGGAAAGAGCATGAAAGTAAAACTGCATTTTCACATGAAACACTATATATTCCACCAGACTACACAATAATCCATTGCAATAATGCAATAAAACGGATGGGATGACTTGTTTAGGGTCATATATATTGCGGACGCTTACTTTTCCAGAAAATGGAGGAACGAAGAGGTCTAGGAAGCAAGGCTTCAAAATAATTCCGCGTTTCCATTTGTTGAAATAACAATTCAGATGTGTGTATAATACGGAGAATTACAATCCCACTCCAAACTCACACTGTTAAACTAAAGCTGAAAAACGTGGAAAACCAATATACACAAAAACTGGAACGAATGAAATACAATCATACTTCAACAACTTCATTCGGTATGTTTATTAGATAAAAACGACATTCGTTGATGGTTTTATGCGGAACTTAAACAGACAGAAAAGCATCAAACTGATGGTGGTGCTGGCTCACTAAAGAAATCCACAAGGAGTAGTCATCCTCCTTCCTCGAACTGTTTTTGGTGCAGTAGCAATCTGCTGCTGCATATTATGTGCATTGCTCGTCTTGTCAGTCATTTTTTGCCATGTGTAAAAATGCATATATACCATCACTCGCAAAAGATGAGATGAGAGGTAATGATTACGCCAGCAAAGTAGAAAGGATGCTGCAAAGGATGATGTCATTTTTTCACTGCAGACAAACTGATGATGATATGAGTGGAGATATTTGTTCATCAAAACATGTGCTGCTATCGGTTTCCCTATTGTACTGACTGACATCTCAGTGACGTTGATGATTCATCATAACAGAACATAACAAACATCGTGAGAGTGCGAATCCGCCAGTAGTGGGTGATGTACTGAGCGAGCAAGAGGTGCCCACTATGATGCATGCATGCGTAAATAGTTTTTTATGAATGAATTACGATAAGTGTAACCCACTGATTCATTTATCATTTTGGTTGTAGCGTAACTCTTCATTATCAGCAGCAGTGTTAGTTTATACGGGAAGGGATCTCGTTATGCTATTTTTGGTGGGGAGACAAACATAATTGACTTTTAGTCATGGCCTGTAGGTTGAAGCAGATTTCTATAAATGGGCAACATTTTCAAATTGCAGCCTTCAATCTTACACGATCCTTCTAATGGATGATGATGCACTAGCTCCTAGTTACATACATTATTTTTAACAATTTGGAGGCCATATTTGTTAAACTAATGTCAGCTTGTAAGTTAGCACAATGACTAAAGAACTAACTCATTATAAGCTCTACATTTTACACTGCAGCAGCATATTTGTATTTACCCGAATCATGTTGCGAATGATCAGGTGCTCTTCCCATGACGGATGTTCTTTTGCTTGGCATTGGAAGTGATGGCTTGGGTCGACTCTGCATTGCAGCCAAAGCTTGCTGTACGGCTTCTTGACGCACCTCTGTACCAAATAAATTAATGCAAACAGGTAAGTATATGATTGGGCATCTCAATTACTACGAACCTAGCATGGAAAAAGGGATGGGGTTTGGCCGATTTTCAAAAAGCATTGCTAATACTTTTTACTGCACTACACAACATGGTTCTTGGATTCAACTTCCATTTCTAGCTACTTTTGCAAGCTTTATTATTGTTATTAATTTTGCAAGCAACAAACTTGTGTTAAAAAGCCGTAATTACTTTAATAACACATTTTATAAAACTACATTGCATAAGGATTCCAGCAAAAAAAAACAGCCGGGCGTATCAAATAAGGATGGACAAGAAGTGTCTCAACAGGTTAATCCAGTAGTTGCTAGAGGTGTGTTAGAGGATGTAAGCAAAACTGGCATTTAATACCACGTCTATTTCTTGATTTACACAAGTTATTTCTTGCGCAACAATTTATATATACGTGAGAATTTATGGTAAGAACTACAAAATGGTTGGAAAGAAGTGGATTGTTACTTGAAATGAAATAAAATTCGATTTACAAGAGTATTTCTATAAATTCAGATGCCAGGCAAGATATAGTGGACGAAAAAAATATGAAATACAAGCAAAATATATTGATACTAGCAATAAAACATAAATCCAACTGGTCTCGAGTGCAATCGAATATCCACACAAGGATAAAAGACATTTACACACATTTGAAAACACACTTCACAAATAATCTTCAAGTAGCTCTATTCCAGACTACGACGCGTGCAACCACTCATAACGCACTTGCACACAAAACGAGAAAAAGCGTTCGGGAGCTTTACCATAAATCACAAAAAGGAAGACTAAGTGGTGCATTGTATTGGAGCAAAATGGTGAATAGTCCCGATATTTTTCGGTTTCAAACTTCAAAAGTATACACACCAAACGGAAAGTCGTATTCAGTATCATGATAGATAACATTTTCACATCATATTGAGCAGAGTAAACTACTACAAGCTTATAAAGTGGTGTATCCATCTTGTACTTGAAACCCTGCAACATATGTACTAGTTTTACTTATTTTTCGGTGTTAAAAGAAAAGTGTAATCTTATCGCTGGATTTTTTCTTGGAGAAGGTGTCGCAGAAAACATTGAACTTCCTTGCTTGGAACATTAACCAGACAATATTTTTGGGTATGGAGCAGCATGTTTCTTTCGGTGACAGATGACAATGACATCGGGTTCCGGATAACGTAGAAGCTTATATGATGCTCATTTCTATTTGTTTCTGGCTTAGAAAAATATCGCTTTTCCCAAAATGCATAATATTCAAACATGGTAATTGTAACAAGGCAGTTACTTAACGCACTTGAGGCCATAATTGTAAAGATAAAAACATTCCAAGAAGTAAACCCTTGTTTCACCGAAACGTGACAAAATATTTGACGGGAAAGCCACAATAACTTCTGAATGAGTCGTTTGCAGCGACCATTTGTTCTTCTCAACTACAGTTCGAAATAAGTTATCTTGTAAAACCTCCTGACTCATGTAATGGGTTGCATCCCCATAAATATTTAAGGGTATACCTACATCCTCCCACGCAATGCTTAGCATAATTTGTTAGAAAGGAGTGAAAAGTCGCATAAAAGCATTATAAGATCTACAAAACACGGTATAATGACATGGCTGTTGACTCTTTATAGAAATTACGGTGTTAACAGACAATACGAGAAAGAATGTTGGGTTCACATTGCCAAAGCATTAATGCTCAAGATAAATACAAACAAATGATGCAACTCTACCAAACTTCAGGAGGCGACTTACAGCAAAAATGTTTGGACATATCCTCCGGGTCAAGTGAATTACGGTGCGATGAGCTTTTTAATTTTGTGACAGTTGATGAAAATTTAACAATATGTGTCGACAACATCGTAAATCTTCACTAGTCATCGTATTAGTACACATAAAAAGCCATACTAAGCGTTGGTCATTTCTTCCAAAAATTGAGCCTACGCAAAATACAAAACATCTTGACTTCTGTTTCGAGCATATTATATACCTACCAAAAAGCATTGGTGTGAGGGATCAATTGAAAGCCGCAAATTACAGAAGCACGCAAAAGCAAAGGGTAATAATTGCAGGGTGTGATTTGCAACACTGAATGAATTATTTGACAAATGATAGCAAGCCTATTTAGGTGAAACAAAAATGCGTACGTCATTCATCACAAAAAATTGTTTGCTGTTTACTACAATGCTTCTCAATTCAAGTGGGTGTTGTCTGGACTGTCACTTGAGTAAATATGGCAAATTAGCACGTTTCAATTTAGGATATAATACAAAAGCACAAGCTCAGCCGAGCGTGAACGCTCATCATCATCAGCCAGACCCAGGTTTCTGAGATTGAAAGGAGAGATATGATAGAAGCTTCCATATTACAAGAAATAACGTACCTGAATGATATCTGCTTTCATTTCTGGTGAGTCGGCGGTGCTGTCTTCTCTTGGCTCTTGTGCTGGGACTTGCGGAACCTTCATTTGACTTTGGAGCTGTGAAAACAAGCGGAAAAAGGAAATCTCGTGAATGTCAAATTTAATCTACCATAGTATTTGCAAATTTTGCTGCTCAAATTGCAGTTCCCTCATTTTTCAAGAAATCAAAAGCCTTCAGCCTTCCTATTCATGCTGAAGGTTTGCTTACATGAAAAATTGTTTTGGTAGCAAGTTCTTTACTAATCCATTTGAAAAATAATTAGAAAATATATCAAACCAGAAGTGGTTTTGTCACAAATAATTACATTGACTAAGCTAAATTGATCATTTGTCAGTTGAAGGTTTCTCCCAGTAGCGACTACGGCATGTTTAAAAAGTGATAAAGAACTGGAATTCCTTTATTCATTATTCACGCATTACCACTTTGCTTGATCGTCATCATAAAATATTCATTTATATACGAAAGACACAAGCACTCTACAATATGGATGATATAGAGACCAGTAGCTCATGCATGTCTATTTAATCTGCCTCGACGTGGAAAAAACAAGAGTTGCCCATTTATTTTCCTGTCAAAATTTTGCAATGTCAGATGTAATTGAGTGCTAGAGAAATCATTTTAGCAGAGAGGCTAACTGCGCCTCAAGTTATTTCGCTTATATCAGCAAAAATTACTGGAAGTAAGTAAGCCACTAGAATATCTGGGTACAATGAACTGCTCTGCTTACAAATTTCCAGTGAAAGGAAAGCAGAGTGTTGCAAAACGCAGGAGCATTGACGCAGTTAAATTTAATTAAGAGGAGAAAGGTTCATGGAAAACTCTATAAAAACGCCACCACATTTTTTAAACAGAGCCAGTTCTTCTACGAAGTGGCATTACAACTCAAATACATAGAATCGGATTAAATATATAAAAAAAATAGCTTACCAAGAGCTTGTTTAGGTATGTACGGTGCCAAGATCCGAGATCTTTTCTTCTCATATCCTTTTTGTGTGATATCACCTGAAAATGACAGAAAAACAGAGAGATTGAATAAATAACATCTCCAACCATTTATTTCCATACTATCAAAAGTAATAATAACAACCATTTGCATTTGATGCTATAACATAATAATATAAAATCCTGCGATCATAGACGTGAAGTGTACTTTTATGCGCAGGCACGCAAAAAGTCATATTGTAAAGGCATGAAACATCCCCGAATTGAAATGATAAATGGCTCCGCAAAAACCTATAATTTCCATATTGTTCATTTCCAAAGCTGTATAATCATTGAGGCTCTGAATAGCCCTAAAGCATCCTCAAAAAGCTGCCATATGTGGGAAGAAATCACCTATGATTTATGCTTCCACCACACCAACGGAGAAAAGAGGGAGGAGAAACCATTTCCGCACTGTTTCCTCCCTTTTCTTCCCCTGTTTTCCTCATCACATGACCTGAATTGGTCGTCGTCATTATTCCACATACATTCATATGGAAATTTGCAGTGAAAGCATCAAAACGTGAAAGGGGTATTGCAAAGTAATAGTGAAAAGCATTAGTTCCCTTCAACTTCAGACAAGTAGAAGAAGCTCCGAACTGTGATAAACATATCAATAATATCCGACCACATCAAATTTAGAATTGTGCTATTTCATATAATTGACAGTATGCTTATTTCATAAGTAGTCTGGTTCCATTCAGTCAAGAAGGGTGGATTTAAAGATTTTCTGATGTCCTCAAGTCCAAACCAGAATGATGCCCACAACTCCATCATAAATAATGTATATTTGTTGAGGGAAATATTCAGATACTAAAATGTTTGTGAAGAATCAACTCAAACTGCAGAAAATGCAACTGAATCGAACCCATGTCGCTTTCAGTTTCTGCAAGCCACCGAATTCGCAAGCTCGACACCCAGATTCTATTTCAGCTTTGGAGGTCAGGTAGAAGAAAATGGAATCATATTATGCTAAAGTATTGTTTTGAACTTAATGCTAAACACAATCCACCATAACATAAAAGCTTCAAAGGTAAAGTATGCAAATGGCTAACCCCCAAAACTTTGGCAAAGAAGCAGTAGCACATTGTTGAGGATTTATGGTTTCGGATACAAACATCTTGTGACGTTATAAGAATTTATGTGGCTAGAAATGGAAAAGGAGGAGAAAAGGAATGCAATGTGACGTGAATAGGACGGCTGTTCAATCCTCCAGGCTAGAATGTGGAGATTTTCATATATGTTGGGAACATCAAACTCCGCCGGAGAAAACGTGTCTAGCACCTCCATGTACACAATATTTGGTGGAGCGGTGGCATGTAAATTTGCTTTTGCTTCGCTTCACTCTAAAATACATTTCAGTTTCCCAGTTCATCTTCCTCCATATATCTGTCTCAATCCATTCGGTAGAAACATGTGTAACCCCTTTCTTACTTTCGTTATTACCTTATTACAAGGCTTGTTGCCTTTTCATGGAGCTAAAGACGCTCCAAATGTAATACATATTTTTGTGTACACACTTTTCTGCACATGAGGAGCAAAACCTATTCTCATTTTATGTTATACTTTCAACGAAGAATTCACATATTATATGTTATGTTATGTCTCCTGCTGACTGCTGCTTTCCGAACGTATGGCGTGGTGTGCTATCGCTTCTCGCATGCATGCATACTTTCATTTCATGGCATTTTTTTGTCCAAAGTCATTCAGTTTCCCAATCTCAACAAATAGCTCAAACAAGGACCTACTCCGGTGAAATTATTTCTGGACCAAAAAGAAGTAGTCACCTGCGTCAGGCATATTACACAATAAGGAAGGGAATTATTGTATCTTTAAAAAAAAGACCAGGTAAACTCCATCTCTGCATAAGAAACAAACGTACTCTGCATGATCGTCACCATGATCCAAACAGATTATGGTGACTTGCAAAAAATATATAACGAAGCATGAGAAAATTGGAGTTCGACAATGGAAAATTCGTAAAAAGTACTGGAGCAAAACGGGGCATGAGGGAATAGAGATAGATTGATATACAGTCGCTATAGGTTGTTATTGGATAGTTTACAAACAAACGTGGATGGGAAAGAGCGAAAGCTTTCGCTGCAGGATTTCCTTGTAATACATGCAAAGCATGCATACACTTTTTGATCTCCTTCTTCTCTTACTTTTCCTATCAGTTTTGTCTCGTCGTACTCACCTCCATCCATATAGAATCGAGTAAGTCAATAAAGCAGAGCTAAAGAAGAATGGCATTCTTTTGTTGTTTGTGAATTACATTATATGAGATGAGCTACGTGGATCATTTAATCATGAGAAAATGAGTTTCATCCCATATAAATCCCCCATGCTTTGCATTTATTATATTCTCAAACAAACGAGATTGAATGGTTGCATAGTCATACAACAGCGTCGCTTATTCACAGGAGTTTCTCTGCTCAGGTGAGACTCTTCTTTTCTGCCCGCATGGTTACATGAATTATTTAGAAGAAGAGACTATTTGTCTCCGCATTCTTTGAATTTTGGATGGAGAATGGGAAGGGATTTCGCTATTCCCTTTCGAACAGAATGTGATCAATACAACTGTCATGTACGGAGAGGAAGAAGGAGGTAATGTAACGTAAGCTTATTATTTCAAAAATACATGATCCACCAGGAAGAAAATTACCTACACGGAAAACTCTATATGCTCTCCAAAGTTTATTTAGCTGGGTTATGCACATGTCATTGTTCTTAGTGCTTTTCTCTATCATATTTCACATAATACTACCGGTTTAGAGTTTTTAGCCACTTTTACTCTCAATCCTGGCTCTTAAAAAGCAAAAGAGGAGCGGAACCTTTCGAACCTACCAACTTTTTCATGGTAGCCTGACATTGATCTCTGGAATTACGTACATTCATATCTTCTTAAGAGCTTTCATATCTTCCAGCCTTCTTGAATGACATTTATGGAAAGGTAAGCGGCTTTTTGTAGAAAAATAAACTGCTATAATAGCTCTTAGCTTGCTAGACACAGCGTGTTGCCATATTGGTCATTATTGGACTAAGTTTATAAAAATCTAAGGTTTTTTGCGACTGAAAAATAAAAAAGTAGTCATTTCATCAATAGACACGTCATACCTCTTTGTTAAAATGACAAGCAATGTCAAATTCAAGACGAGTGAAGTTTGAAATTTGCTTTTGAATTCAAGCTCGATTGTGGAACAAAAGGTGTGCTCAACTATAACAGCAAATATGAGCAACATCATAATGTATAAGGATTCGTCTTTCCAACCATTCATACTTACACACTGAGCTTCACAAAGAAAGTATACTTTCTTGGAAATGACTGAGAAAGTTTCTGAGAGCTAACATTCATGCATAATGAAGAAAATCATGTAGCAATATTTAATGAGAAGTCTGAAATACAACAAACAACCCACTTGGACAGTTCTTGACACTTTCCGAGCTAAAGCCGCATCAGTTGAGACTGGAGTTCTCCATATGGATGGGAAAAGCATTAGTTCTCCGTAGCCTGCTAAAAGCTTCGTTTTAATACATTTGTTTTTGTATTTTTCTTAGTCTGCAATACTTTTGATTTCACTGGAAAAATCTAGCATGATATTCCAATATTGAGCCAGCGTCAGCTCTATTCATTTCTCTGGGAACAATAGAACCCGGCGCCGTGTTGTTGTATATTGAGTAACTCTAAGATCATTCTTTAGAACCATTCACTCAAGCCAGACTTGGAATTCAGCTCAGATATATAAAAAAGGAGGATGCAATTCATTCCAGAAGGAAACAGAATGAAAGACCGTTTTCATTTGCAAACACAATATGTCCCAACCAATTCTTTTCATCGTGAATCCAGTTGACAACAACCAAAAAAGTCAAAAGCGTGTGATAGAGCAAAATATAGTTGCAAAAATATTATTTCATCGGAAATAATGAAACAGCGAGCTGAGCCACTCCGTATAATGATAGAGCAGGAGACTCGGAACATAAAAACTCCTTCAGTTCAATTTCATTCGTAAGTAAATGCTTTGAAAAGGAAACAAGATACATTTTCCCCAACAATGTCTAGCTTCTTTCCTGAATACGATGCTAGTTAAAATGGATTTTTTCCAACGGGTTTGAAATCACAATTTCATCCATCCATTACCCATGAAGATAGTGTCATGAATACGTAACTCTGACTGGTAGCAGGCAACACGGCTGGTTACCGAGTAGAGAAGAAGATGATGATAATACTTCTATAGAAAAGTTTTCCCTCTTGTATTGTGTTCGACTTTACTGACCAAGTAACAGCACAACTAATCTTAACATTCAAGAGCCAGCAGCCAGGTATGGAAGAAGAAGAAGCAGCAGCATGCCTTGACTACCTCGCTCAAGATGTGGCAATCAACGTCTGGAGTCTACGACGGATCTTTTTCACAATAACCCACTTTAATTCGGAGACTCCTCTGCTGGCTTTTCCTTGGAATAATATTATATACATAACTGTTATGTACACATGTGGAGACCGTGGCGCAGTCGTGTACAGTTATTCTCTAGAATTTCATACATACAAAGGGAAAACTTTTTCTCTCTCAATTTTAATGTAATATTAAACCCAAACATCCTATTTCCTGGACAAGCAGAAGTGACTACTTCTCCATGCGATATAGTTTTACCTTGAGAAGTAGATAGGTTTTATGATATGTATATTTAGGGAAGTTGCAGCTGCTGTTGGATACATACCACACGCCACACTCACCACACTATCACCATTATCATTCCGTTTTGTTTGTGGCTAGGGAGCTTGATTCCACAACCAACTAACAGGGATACAAACCATGAGCTCTCAAACAAACATGAGAATTTATAGAAGAACTCAAGCTCCTCCTAGCAAACACGCAACGGAGCGGAACTTTTATTGAAAAAGAGATACTTTTCTGAGCTGATTAAAATATTAATGAGATTAATAGCAATGATAACAATGTATAGAGGAAAGAAATTACTCTTCTTTTTGTTTGCTCTCAAGTACACAATTAAATAGGCATTTACAGAATACTGGTCGTCTTTCCCTTTGATGATGACACTCGGTAATTTCTCGGGAAAACGGATAAAAATGATGAGTGTCTTAAGCATGTCCTTTGGAACTAGAACCATAATGGAGGTTAATTTCCTTATATAAGGAAATGAGTCCTCATTACTGAGCACCGCCATATTGCACCTGTATCAGGATAATATTATCAACAATAGGACTGCCTAAAGGAGCCCGTTTATAATGACACGACTGCACAACAGAGTCAAAAAACTTGAACATAAAACTCTGGGTAAAACGGAGGAAATGCGAAATTGTACCAAAGCAATGCTCTACCACAATATAATTGTACGTTCGTTGAAGAAAGCCAACCTTCTTTAGAGTCCAATCTCATTAAATTGGATTCTGTAAGCGGATTTAGTGCTATCAAGTATTAGGGATTACACTCATGACGATGTTGATGATCATGCTAAAGAGTTTGATGTAAGAGAAAGGAAAGAGATCTCAGTCAGCCCAGGTCTTTCCCTAAATTACCAGATTTTACGTGGGCACACACACACGTTAGTTGAGCCGGCCGAAACACAAAGGAAAAGTTTGCTGAGTGTAAAACTGTAAGAAAATTTAGTTGAAAATGGAAAAGAACAGGAAAACTCTCCAATTTCCCATATTACACGAACTCAATTAAACTGCACATCCTCTAGACAGTGAAATTTCTGCAAAATATATAAAGCAAAGACCTTGCTGACTAGTTCACCGAAATCTATAAAACGGTGCCTGACTTAACTTGGTTAGAAAAGCTAGATGTTCATTATTACATAAGCTGAGGTACACAAGTTTTACCTCATCTCCTATACCAAAAGCTTTTGGTGTTTTGTACGTGTAGAAGTATGTACCTTCACTTTACCTCGTTCTTTCCCAATGACAATGAGATTAGTGGCACATAAAGGTTTCACGTGGTCCTAGATTAACTACTAAAATTGGATTTCCAACCAAACGGAAGGAGTAGAGGCTGTGCAAAAGCATACATAAATTATCATCATGAAGACGAGTAGGGAACTATTAAAGTTTCGTCTCTATAAAAACCGGCCTTCCTTTGCACTGCTCCACATATATGCATTTTACTTTTTGCAAGTCTCGCACAGACAATTCTTTTAGCATTCTCATACCGACACAGACTGATGCATGGTCACAATATCGGCTACTATATCCTTATATTCTATACCATATAGCAACACACACTGATTCATGTAACGAATGGGGATAATAACAAGACCCAGCACAGCAATCAACTGGCTTTTACTAACACTCTTTGAAATATACTCGCCTGTAGAGTAAACAGTATAGGAAAGGCCTTCAATTTTATAGGCTGAGAAAAACTTAGCACCATTCCGAGCTATCAAAGTCACTTTTACAGACACGTTTATCAACGTCAGATTCTTTTTTTCTAGCAAAACTGCTTACCAAAACTATGATCCTCATCACTGATTTCTTCAATCTTGGTATCTTCCAGCTCTTGAAGCCATCTGTAAAGCTCTTCTAAATCAACCCAATTATCACCAATACAATTATTATTTCTTTGGGGTACTGTTGGCACTTGGGATGGAGTTCTTGTAGCAAAGCTTGATGCTCCTGCTGTAGTCGACAATGAGAAGGGTGAGACAGCTGAAGGAGCTGCTGATGAGATTCGCGGAGGTAATGAAACAGGATTAGCTGTCCAACGGGACAAACTTGGTTCAACCAACCGAGGATGTGACTTATGAGATGGCAAGACGGGTAGGGGACCTGCCCCATTGCTTGTTCCACTTATCATCGGCTTGTTATTTTGATGTGGTTGTGGAAAATGATTATGTTGACTGAGATTATGAAGTTGAGAATGGGGATGGTGGTGGTTGCTACTCCCACCGCCACTACCACCACCAACACCACCAATGTTTTCCCGATCACGGTACATTTTTGCGCTTACGTGGTTATCGTCACGTAATGAAGTAGTAGAATAATAATAAATGTGAACTTTATACTGTATATAATAATTCTGTCATTTTTAGCAACGTGAGATCTGACTCATAAAACAATGAAAAGTTGTACCCTGTTGTAACCTTGAGTGGCAACATTAGGCTAAAATGAATTACTATAGTATACTCTTGGAAGATCAAGATTAAATCATCCACTAGACCAGCAAAAGTTGAGCATACAGCCAAAAAGTTGGTGGCAGTACGCAGTTTGCGTAACGCTTATTACATTAGAGTTGCGATTCGACATACTTGAAGATACCTCTTTCTGGAAGAGGTCCACACACTTTTCAAGCGTAGAACAACTATTGTTTTTCCTTTCCATCACAAAATAATGCTCACTTGTCGCACTCCTTGAAACGAAGCCAATAACTGCGATATCTAATTACATAAAATGTTGAAACAGTCGTCCCAATCGGATGTTTTTCGTTGGATAAGTTTCACTTCCCATACCATCAGCGGGAGGAAAAACACTTTATACAATTTTGAAGCTCCGACTCCCCGATAAGTTACGGTTACGTGTGAGCAGTTCATTCCTAAACCGAAAAGAACTTCTTTTTTTGTGTGCTTCCTTCCGACTCTTGGTAACTTAATCCGTCAGAGTTCATTATACACGTAAAGGCTCAGCTCCATAGGTAGGCTGCTTGCTGACTCACAATGGAAAAGTAATGTGCGTAATGCGTGTTTTTCTGAAGTATTTTATGTTCTTATCCAATTACAGTCAGTTTTTACGTGACATTATTACACGAGTGGAACAGTTGATGCGTGCTAATCCATTAGATAAATAGTATTTTACCGGTAAACATGTTGTTTGAAATACACCCATTGTTCCTTTTATATACGTATTTTAAACAACAATTTCAACAGATCAAGGTCTCCAGCAAAAAAAATGTTGCTCATAGATTATTTGTATTTGGAGTGAGTTTTCTTCGTCTATCATTAACAACTTGTAATTGTTTTCAGAAATAGGAACATCATCATCATCATGCAAACTTTAATTAGTCGTTGAAGCCCCAAGGCCAGCATTTTCTAGACAGGATTTCTTATGCCTGAAATTGTGAGTGGACTTCTTCAAGTTTTTTTTGCCACGCACCGTCCACACACTTTTTATTTACTTCTACACACAGCTTCTTCCAATTTGTGTTTGTATTTCAATAAAAATGGGAATCGCTAGCCACTGATTCGCACACTCACTCTCACTGTCTTTAAGAATTCAGAAGAAACAATTTGTGTGGAATTATTTTCTAAACGCTGCTGCAGCAGTAATATCATGTCTTGTAATTGACAGCACCACCACTTAAGCGTCCAACTTGAGGCTGGTGCAAGAGAGTAGAATGTGTTTAACTTAATGGACAGGTTTCAACTGGCAATTAAAAAGTGGAACTCAACACCACCATCATCATTTGCATATCTCTAAAGTATAGTATGTAACAGCGCCCATAAATGCAGAAAATGAGCGAGCACCTTGATTTTTTTCCTCATTTACTAGTTTCATTCCTGTTGGCTTTATCTGCAGTCTTCAGGTCGTCTTGATATGTGCTTATTTACGGACATCAACATCACACATTTTTCAAAGATAATATAGTCATATGTGTACACAAATGTGTGCGGAGGATGAGCGCTGGGCAAGGTAAAAATACGCATGTATGCCAGCCTTCTTGTTAGCCTTTAAAAAGATGAGGCGACAAGACAAGAAAAAAGGATATAACACAATGGTGCTGTGCTGACTTATTCAGTTGGCATCTTATAATTGCAAATGTAGCCAAGGGCAGTTATGCAGTTTTTCTGGTGATGATGATGATGATGTTTTGTGGTGGAATTTTCTCCCATTATTTTCATTGCGCCTTGTTGTTGATGATGATGATCATGATCACCATCATTTTTTGCTTGCTTAAGCTCAACTGCTGTAGTTTACATGCTTGCTGTACCTACCAAATGGTGTACATAAATAGTTCCTTCTGTCATCTCGCACAATTCTCTGCTCTCCCTACCACATTACAATTGTCATCTATTTGATTTAACTAATAACAATAACAATAGCAATCCTTTATTGTACTTGAAGAGAAGCAGGACGCAGTTGGTACTTAATGCGTGTGTATCGTGGAAATAAACGAAGATGACAAGACGATCCACATATGTATGTTTCTTATCTTTATAGACACCATTACCACTCGATATACATACACATCGCCACAAAACAAACACGCAAAGCTAATATATCACAGCTGGGATGGCACCACTTCTTCAAAAACCGCATATGTAGTCACTCTGTATAGCAAGAACTTGAGAGTAATGTACTTGTTCAGTAATAGAATAGTAATGACATTAATAATGCCACAATGTTAGCTTGTCTGCAGATTTTAGGTATAAATGCAGACACAAAGAATGGTGCGCAGAAATCGTAATAAAGGATATTAACACATGGATAAAACTTGTTTATTAGAACAAATACAATGTCAACCTCCTTGGTCGAGTCTATAGTGTAATTCAAAGTTGTTATGATGAACTATCCTCCAATTTGAGAGGAAATGTGAGCATTCCCCACACAATCCAGTATTACCAATTCCAACTAATTGTTTTCGGAAGGAAAGTTGCTTAGTTCGCCAACTCTTTCTTGGAACCAGAAAAATACTGGATTATGATTACACTGGAGGAACAAATAAAGGAGCAAACTTGCACAATTATATTTTTTCTTGGCAAAATCTGTTTTCTCCAGAACTACTTCAAGGATATCACTAACAGCACTTAGCACCAGTTGCAATATAGTAGAAAGAGAAGCGTAATATATAAAGGAGTAGATTTTTTCATAAGGTTGGAGACTTTTTTTTGAAGGAGTTTGGAGGAATACTCCAACGGAAAAAACTGAGCTCAGACACAGAGAATTCAAAGGGAAAAGTTTGTATTTTTCATGTGGCTTGGAAGAGCAAACCGAAACGTATCTGAGCAGCAGAAGAAAGAATGACGACTGACTCTGACTGCCGGTTTTGTTCTCTTGTCTGATGCTCTTCTTGCTTTTTTTTGCTCCTGTTACTGTTGTTGCAACTCACAACGTTATTCGTTTGCACAAAGTCAGCGTTGCGTTGCGTCGTTTTTTGGTCTCCTTTCGTGTGACTAGAAAACTAGTCTGAAATGCAGAAGTTGCGCTCGCTCGCTCGCTCCCACCTTTCCCGTTTCTATGTTGTTTTCCACACCAAACTTGAGCCAGTAACAAAGCACTAAAGTTCCATCTTTAACTACCTATTTTTTCCTTTTCTTTTCAGGACCAGTCTGTTGAAGACTACGAACTACTAGAGAATGGCATTGAATTGAAGACGACACAAAGTACAAAAACCAGCAAAATTGCTTTTTTACGCTTTTCTTGCCTTGTTTTGTTGATATTGCAATAATACTATAATTTTGCAAAAAATCACAACTCTCCTCACTTATCCTTCACCTTCTTTGGAGTGTAAAAATGGGATGATTCTCAGTATTATCTGGGTAGAGACTGATTGTGTGCGTGAGTATTACATATTAAAGGAATGGAACAAAGTATTATGTTCGCTGCTACAAATCTTACGATTATTATGACTGGATAGATTATCTAGCTCTTATATATCATATCGTAGCTGTTCTCTTGTAGAAATAGTGGGATTCTCAATGTTTGCAAAGGAATAACTCTGGTATCAGCATCATCATCATCATCCCACAAATATGCACATAGCGTTTTCTGTTGTCTATCTGTCAGATTGGTAGAGCCTCTGCCTGTAGCGCACAACGGTGGTGCATATTTTAGCGTATATGAGCTCCCATAATACTACACAGTTTTCCACTCAAGACCGTAACATATATGTACTAGAACGGAGTTTATGTACTTGTTATTCTGGGTAGGACACAGTTTTGGGGATGCGTGGCTACAAACTTTTGGCTCATGGCTCAGCTGGCTTGCAGGCAAGCAACAGACAATGCCATTCCTAACCTCCATTCCCATCGTCAGCAAACAATACATGTGAATTTAGCTGAGCAAACTGAACAGTTATTCCACAAAAAAATAATACACAGCTTGCATGAGCCTAATTCATGACAATGATTGTAATGATTATTGTTATTATTTCGACGAGTGAATGGATGTGATCAGTTTTTCCCCCTCAGTTAACGTGTAAATCCAGAGTCTTCATAAACAGGAACCAACCAAGAGATGACGGCTGGCACGCGGCACTATAGCCTTCACTTCTTGCACGCAACACAAATAACCTAGTAAGCTGTACGCGCAATACTATTTTATCGAAACAACGGGTACACTAGCTACCATATCACCACTGGAAAAAATGCTAGTGCCTAATGAACGTTCGTTAGGGATCCTGGTCCATCTTTGTCCCTAACTACTTGAGAAAATGAAGTGGTGTTTAGGAAAAAACTTGTACAAGAAAGCTTATTAGGATGCTTTACACACTCAAGATGAGATAAGCGTGTCGTGTGATGTGATGATCCTTGAATTTTTTTTATTAGAGAAACGAATAATCACTCGGTTGGATTAGCATCATCGACGTAATAATAATAAAAATGACGCGAGGTAGTCAATTTTAGGGAGTTGACGTTCGAGACACGATTTCGTATACACAACGGCTTCGACGTACAAAAAACGATGCTCCGACAAGGCGCTTTGATTTTCACAGTTCTTGCCGATGACATCAGAAGATCAGATCAAATGTGTTTGTCTATGTCTATACGATGTCTTTTCGACAGGGAACTTGATCACATCACAATATTGCCGATATATGTATCCTTTCTATTAGTTTCGTAACTTGTTGGTATTCAGGACATCATATCCCCTCGCATGTATCACATTATCACCATCAAAGCAACCGATTAGCAGTTATCATAAAGATGGAGTTTCAGAAAAGGAGCGCGGCCAGATTACATCAGGCTGTGTAGAGGTCTCCTATTGAAATCAATTACACATTTTCTATTCGAAGCGTGTCTGTATTGTCGACAAACACACACGCATTATAGTGTTTTATAAGGCTTCAGAAAATCAATTGAATTGAAAGGGCTAATCTCTTTTCATCGTGTAAAAAAGCATCCTCTTCAATTGCGCACCACTTAATTGTGTTTAATACTACTGAAGTATGTATCTATTCACTTTTTACACATCGTATTATTTAATGCTTTTCAGTCCATCTACCAATCCCATCATCATCACACTCACCCTATGTGAAGCATATTACACGGACTCTCATCAACTTCTGCGATAAGAAACACTTTTCTTTTTAACAGTCAGTGACCGTGACCATCAACCATTTGCCATAATTGGTAAGATTTTAGATTAATTGCCTTTACTTGGCATTTCTTCTTTTTATTCCATTTGCGAGATGGGTTGTAGCAGACAAATTCGCAAACGAACTGAATGAATAAGTGGGTAACTCAATGATAATGCCCGAGGCAGGGGGTTCTCTTCATCTTGTGAACTATGATGTTAGTTCCACCATACCATGTTAGTGTTTATAATCACATCACTCAAAACAAATCCTATGCAATTTTGCACACGACTGCCGTTTATGAATAATATGTTAATTGAGGGACGTGACGGTGGATGAGTATTTAGGTTTGAGATAGCAAACAGCCCATGACAGAATGGCCAAAATAACAATATAGACGCTAATTAAAAAGAAATTCAATCAATCAACTTGCATTGTTCACTGCATTTTTGAGAGGCTCGTTACTAAACAATCTTTATTTTCCTTTGTGAGTAAACCACACTGTTTATGAGTAGCGTCACACTGCACTGGATAATTTGACTTCTCAACTCGTCCCTAAGCCAATCACCCTTCTTCACACAGCAACAACCAAAATCCAACTGATCTTTTCTAATGACATAAAACAACATTTACACACAAGTGCACGCATAATCCATACCCTTCTTATTAGTTAGACTTGTATTCTCGCCAACAAACCACATGTACTCATAGGCAGGTTTGTGAAACCCAGCTATATTTATGAATGAAAGCTTACAAATTTTTTGTTTGGAACTTTTCTATAAAGCTTTTCTAGCAGCGAACCAAAAACCAAGCCTCTTTTCATTCTCTGCCGAAGCTGCCAACAGTTTCGACTCTGCTTTAAAATATTAACCACTTCTCAAACTTGAATAATATGGACTCACTCATCCATCCTATGTTTTTCTAGTAACTCAAATCACAAAGACCACTTGTTTTTTTATCATCATATTTTTCATTATTGATAGTCGAGTGGACGGGGCAACCACGCCACATGAACTACAGCTGTTGCTGCTTTCTTCATCTTTTTTATGTTAGTTTATAATATACACCTTGATTTTTACAACTAAAGGATTGTCCCTAAAAGAATCTTTAAAAGCATCATCATCAACAGCGGCATATGGACCAAAGATGATAGAGAGCCCACCTTGGTTTGCTTCAGCCATTATACACCTAATGGTACGGACTGCCGCTACAAAAGAAGGTTGAAAGTGATTCCTAAGGTTGATAATAATAATAAACTGGCTCAGTCGTCTCTTGTAACCATTGCTAATGGATGGACACAACTTGTAATCTGGCTTTCAATGGTGAAAAAATGATCGACTAATATTATTCATTTGTATTAAACTGATGTGTTCTCCTCTTATCTTGTATCATATCTTGAAGATGTAAAGTTGCCTGTAAGCAATAATCCAATCTTTTATTATGATTCTCTTTGACCAACAACCAAAAACCTCCTTGAGTGATGCTCCACTGCAGAACACGCACCTCGTAGGTACATTTAGTATTGAAGAATCATATCTAGCATTATTAAAACGTTCAAACAGGAGACGAAAGAAACTGGGCAGGGTTTGGATTGGAGTAAATGTTATACGAGTTGGATTACACATGTATATCATGATGAAAATAATGATGGCCCTTCTCAATTATCAAGACAGAACGTAAAATAGACAGTGAGAGACACGGAGAAGGAGTCATGATATAAGAATATTATATAAAACTGCATCTATTAAAGTCATCCACATCACTTCTCATTTTGACAGCAAGGAGTAAGCAAACAGGTATCCCACTGATCTGTGTAATATTTATATCATCTTAGAATTTTAAAAGCCTCCTGTGTTTAGTACTTTTGTGAGCCACTCACGCAGAATCACAATGGACGGACATATATTGTGCAGAGTGACATCATAAATGAGGAGAGGATCTTTCACAAGTTTCACTCACATTTTCTGCAAACCCTTGATGAAAGAAGTTAAACAACACTGAGAGATACTTGAGCTCGCCATAAATAAATACACAGCAGAATCAGCAGCTGCTGCCTTTATTTAGGAGACACCTTCAAACTACTCCTGAAAGAGTATTTTGATGATAACGCCCATGTTCTCACCGTATTTCAGTTTACCGAAGAGAGAAACTAAATGCACCGGTGCAAGAAGAACAAGGAGATGGTTGGTTGGAGCCAGTCGAATAAACCAAAGCAAATCGTGGGGTTATTACATTAGATAAATATTAACAGACGATGAGCTCACTTTCAGAATCATGATGACTGAGAGTTAGGATGAAAAATAACTCAACCCCAATAATTTCACCCAGTCTTCTTTTGACCCCGAGTTGATCTTTCATAACGTAGTAATAATATGGCAGAAGTGGTTATATACGAGCTGGGATTGAGAAACGTTTTTAAAATCCGCCCACGTGCATTTTATACCCTGCTTTCTTCTTGTCTAGTGACTTGCTCACATGCGATTCTTAAAAATTTTCGATGACTAAATAAAACTCAGATTACACCTTCCTACCTTTTTAATATGAGCACTACCCATGACCCGTGATCTGGCAACTACCAGCACCACCACCTAGTCAAAATTTAAGTCAAATAGTGCTCGTCATTCGACTCTACTACAACATTATTATCTAAAAATCTCATCACAATGTAATATAAACTTTTTGTGTTGATTCTGTCGTCTTGTCTGTCTCCCCACTCAACCTACCTGTCTGCATTTGATTGTTGGATGAAATCATCATCACATCTCACCATTTGCATATTATTCTTCACCTATTATATAAAACGTATATATAAATACTTGCTTCAACTCTTGTAAAAATTCACTTGACATCATTTTTATTAGGTTCGGTTGTTTATCTGCACGTAGGCATTTATGAGAGATGGTTGCGTGTGCATCACTTATTTTTTACTACCCTTTTGTGAAGCACTTGATGTGTCAATGTCAACCAAAAATGACGTAGTGTGAGTGTGGCCCAAAATTATTAAATTATATCTAGTTATTTCCTTGTTGTTCTTGTCATATCAGGGGTACATGAAGTATATCAACATAAACAAGATCAGATCAACCCACCACGAGCTAAAAGTAGCTTCCTCTTTCTTCCCATCTTTCTTTAGCACCAAGCTGGGATCTTCATTTAGAAAAAAGTCACGAGTTGGTCATTTTAATGTTGTGCCGTTTATCTTTGAGTGACTAACAATTTTTATAAAAATCGACGTGCTCCTCACCACCACCAGTTTTCTTTGTAACTCTCTTGAAACCACTTAACTAGCCAACAAAATGTTTTTATGATTAAACGTCAAAGAATGTGACTCTTTCTGGTTAACTGTGAGTTGAATAGAATATGTTGGGGATGAAAACACAAGTTGTTTTTTTCTTGGTCATTCATTCTATTCCAATTTTAACTCATCATGTGTGACGAATGGATGGACATGAGCTAACAACACTTTATATGAACTGCCTGCTGATCCACGTAAGTAATGAAATGGACAGCCAGCTGCGAGGACAATTTTTTTCCTTTAAATGGTGAAAGGCTAAATTACTTGAAAAACTGGTGACTGCCACAAAAAAAGCCACTTAGTTTATGTTACCAACCACCACAGCGGTATAACAAGACAACTTCGCGTAGGCAATATTTCGCATCATTCTTGTTGGTCTACACGGTAGTGTATAAATTATTCTCTCATCCTTTCTCTCTTGTGATAATCTGTCAATTGGAATAATTAGGAGTATTATGTTATGCTCCGAGAGTCCGGCTTTCAGCAGAAGAGCAAGACAATACGGCTACTAACTAATGTAATGGAGAAAAAACCAACAATAAAGATAGCTACACAAGATATTGTGGATACAAAATACAAGTAGATCATTCACCCTACGCAAGCTCGGAAAACACGGATGTGCAACTTACGTTTAATACCACTTGGAAGTAAGTAAAAGGGTCAAAGAATTTTGGTGGTGCCAGAGAAATATGATAAACGGCTCTCAATAAATATCATGGAAGCTTACAATTTTTGAAAGATACGAATAACTATGCAATCAGACATGTGACATTATCAGTAATGAAGAGTAGCCAGGCTGACGAGAAAGGAAAAACGAGACAAAACATAATATAAAGTCTGTATTGTTCTTGTGGGCTCTGTCTGTCCCCAAGTTTTCATTCGGTCCATTTAGTTGAGCCAATGCAGTCGTTTTATTGCACTTTGCTTTCATACAGGCAATAACACACCAGACAAAGAGAAGCAATGACTTTACTGCCTAAAGAAAACGGAATGATTAGGAACACGGGTATATATACATATACGGCAATATTTCATTCAGTTTTTGGTACATATTCTAAATTGCACGGTGGTGATATAAACTGATGGGATGTGTAATTTTTATGCAACATGTGCGCTTGAAAGAAACCGGAATCAAAAGAATCGCATCCATAAATAAATTAGGTAGCTACCCAGTAAAAAGAAGCTGTAAAAGGCAACTTGAAACGGAATTGATTTCTGGGTCAACGGCACTACTGTGGCTACCCATTAAAGTATCTGTCATCAAATCTACTTTCTAGTCAGAAATAAAGTACTTCAAGGACCGCCTGCCTGTTTTTAGTGCTGAAAAGTCAGCTTACATTATTCCACGAATGTATCTATCCTAACGAGCACCATGATTATAACATGATAGCCATATTTTAAGAATAATACAGACCAAAAAGCGCAGAAACTCAGAGCAAGAGTATTTCGCAAACTTTCAACACAAAATTTTTAGTGCATGATCATTATCGCATCACCATCCCATCGGATTTCGGTTGGTTCGTCGACAAACTGCCAAATATAGTGGTTCCAGGAACTAAAAAATCGAAACATGGCTACACAGGTTTTTCGTTTGCACAAGATACAGCGAAACTCATCGTTGCTGAAAAACCAGGTCCATGATTTTACTCAAAGAATCCCTTTCATTTATACGAGCTTTGGAATAGGAAAGTTTTGAAATGGTGGGCAGTTCAACAGTTTTTTGTTAACCAAATGAAATACTCAACAAAACTAATTCAATAGACAGCCAAACTTGGTTTGAGTGAATTGAAGGCTGTTTTCAAGACTGCATTTCAACTAGACACGTACTACCAAAAAGTTGGTTCAAACGGAAGAAGAAAGATCGGTTTCATGTAAATGAAGACTGATGCAGCATTTCTCGGAATTACTTTGAGAAGAAAATTAGTAAGACGTATCAGTATTCCGCACATAAAACAACGAGCTGTGTGTTTTATACGAGAATTTACTTTTGCATGTGCATAAAATGGCATCTGAGTTGTTTTGTTCTGGTGGAAACGGCAACTCTTTTATTGCATTACAAAAACATGGCTTTACCCCTTTGGGTCCTTGCCAAAATCCAGTCATTCCTCACTTTTTCATTACTGCAACATACCCTTGACTTCACACAGTGCTCTGCTCCGTTTTATGCACTTATGAAACCCATTGCTCATCATTAGCTTCGTAATTTACACACGTTGGAATGCTCCATTTTATCTTACACTTTTTCATTCACATCTAATTTTTCACTCTTCCTCATTTCAAAGGAAATTACAGCATGTGCATTTAGGTGACTACTCCAAACGTGGCAGTTCAGAGAACCCCGAGTATTTTAAATAGTCGCTTTTTTACATGGAGATCTTTTCCCCAAGTTTACCTTTTTCTGATGATTACTAATACAGCCACTGCATTAAAATAAGAGGAGCGACGACGAAAAATTAAGGAAAGCACCAAAATAATAATATTATGCATGTGCCACTTTATAAATCTCTATAATGGGTAATAAGGAATTCTTTCAGAGCCATAATATGCAATAAAAAAGAAAATGAGGGAGGTTGGACTTGGATGAAAACCATGCACCACATGAAGCTCTATCTGGATGACTACTCTTCTTCTCACACTTGGTAACTGCTGTAAACTCTTGTAACCATTACTATTCATGGACATGTCTGTGGTTACACCCTCCACCCTCAAACAAATTTATCCTCTTCCTCCCTCATCTTGTGTCTTTTATCGTTTCGCTCATATAGCTTCACTTGAAGATGATGATGCTGCATTCTAATCAAGGACCGAGGTGGAATCATCATCATCGGAAGCAAAACTATCAACAAAGAAGTTGTATATCAAAACATGACAGGATATCAGCAACGCAGCAGGAGTCAACTAACCTTTAAGATCAACTCTGCACTTTCATGTTAAGTTGGATGCTGAAAAATATTGAAATTCCACTCTAAAATCCGCCTTTTCATTTGAAGATGTTGATGAGCGCAGACAAGCCCGGTATTTAAATCACCATTATTGCCAACTACATGTCAATCACTCGGCATATTATTCTTTCCTCTGCCAATTGCATTTTCTCCCTACAATATCCTGCCAATTTGAACTTGACTTTTATGCAAACAAAAACTACTGGAATCCTCAAAATAACCAAGCTGATTACTACCTCCCAAGATTTAAGTTATGTTGGTTGTTTCGCCTCAGGATTTATTTAAACAAGTTCAAAAATGGAATTCTTAAACTCATTCATTTCTTAAATCAGATTACAATGGAGTAATAATGATCACAATCATCATCGTATTTCTCCGCTTTTATAGTCTATTATGTTGTATGAATTCCTAAACTAAAAATATTTCCATAAATGTATCAGGTATTTATAAAGGTTTTTTTTTTTCAAGTTGATGCTCGCCATTTAAAGCTGTAATTTATTCCTCTCCATTCCTTATCACCGTTTTGGATTGCACTTTTTATGAAAACAGAAATTATACCGTCAATTTGCATACTCATCCCTTTTCTACGGAGGACAACAAGATCTACGTCTCTTTTTATGTGACAGATGCTAAAGACAAGATTTATAGGCAACTGCTCTCATCCACACTTTAAAGGACTCACATTAGAGATGCTAACGATTACTCACAAGTGTCAAACTCCATACCGGCACTATCGAAACACCCAATTCAGCACAATCTTTTTGAGCCAGTTTGCTATTTTTTGCGGCATTAAATAGCAATAGAGCGACAAGAAGGAAACAACTCAAAATGGAGCGGCAACAGCCCACTTTTACCAAATGTAACAGAGGAAACATTAATGCCTACTTTATCCAGCATCTTCTAATGTCAGGATGTGATGCAGTTGGAACTACTGCAGTATACGGAAACGACGATTTTGCAATCTATAAAGTTGTATCGTATAAATATAGTTTATGAGAACCCCCAAAAGATATTGTGCATGACGGAATATTTTTAGGTTTGGTTTGCTTTTACTAGGAGTAATATATAAGGTATTCGTTGCTGTAAGTAGAATATACGCAGCCTGGAATTCTTAAGTTTACTGTCTGCTGCATAGCGGCCTAAAAACACTGATCTGATTCAGTCTTGTCCAAAAAAATGCACATGTTATATGTCTACGCTGTTGGTGAGCTGCATCCAGATTTAGTTTTTGTATACAAACATGCAAATCGGATTGCATGCTTCCTTACATACCACTCTGGTTGGTGGTGTGTTGAGTTAGTTTGAATGGTTTGACTTTATTCCCATGTGTATGGTTGGAAAGGAACGTGATGAACTTACAACTTGTTAGTCAGTCAGTTTACAACGAAACTTTGTCCGCTCCAAATGCATATGCTTCACCAAGTAATGGAATGACAACAAAAAGGATTGAGAAGTCAGTTGGCAAGCAGTTGTATAGCGTTAGACTAAATGGAAAATTTTTTTAGATGACAAAAATGAAACAAAAATGTCCTCTACTAGTATAAAAACCCATACTAAAAAGCAAAAACTCACAAGGATGCATGCTCTAATAGAGAATCATAATGAAAGTTAGTCAAGTGGTTTTTCTCTCATGTATTCTTACCCTAATTCATATGTAGATGGGATTTGATACGGAGTAAAAACACTACTGGGAGTAGAATGTGACATGAGTACAAAAAGGAAAGTGTGTTCTTACTTGCATTTTATAAAACACAAGTGTTTTCATTACTGCAACACATGTACATATATATTCATCATCATTTAAGCATAATGATCATTTGAAAATTAAACCAACACATCTCTACATCACTTTCCATCAAGCCTGCTATCAATCCTTTCTTATAAATACACAACAAGCGAGAGATAAAGTCGTGCTACAGCATTTTCTGTAGTGCAAGACGCTTAATAAGCTACAACGATTCGTTAAGTCATTGAATGAGTGACGCCTGGCTTGTTAAACCTTCTTTTTTTGCTATTAATATTACTACAGTTGTTAGTGGGATGATGAGAAACGATATGAAATCAAAGTGGGCCCTGCATTACGCACCCATTTCAATTTACGCCAGGCTTTTATCAGCTTCTCGTGCACTGAGTTCACTTGAGTTATCCGTGATGATTTTAATCCACTTCATCCATATGAAAATAATTACGAAATGCGATACCAAACTCAACCATTCCTTTTAGCTGTTATTGTATAACATTTTAAAGTGTGAATTCGGCCTACTAATGGAATAATATTTTTCCCACTTTAAGATGGTTGTTTTTATGGCTGAAGGCTCTCAGGGATTTTTTCAAAAGGAAAATAAAAGTCAAAATTGCAATCTCGTACAAGGAAGGGTTTAAGAACATTTTCGCCATGAATTGTCCTCCTGCAGCTCGCCATTCTTTCTTTGCACATTAGATAGATGTCATTTGAAGATAAAAATAATGGGTAGGAGAAAAAAGAGTTGGAGAGTACTTTTTTTTACTGTCGCTTGGGATAAGAAAGTGGTAAAAGGCTGTATTAAAAAAGGAAGAGAGTGGAGGAGCTAACTGCTTTAATCTACGTTGACGACAACTCTCATGACTTTTAATTACTGAGCTCATTCCTATAATGATGTCTTCAGATAGACATCTAAACGAACGTGAATATAGTAGCTATATCTCTATCCGTACTATACTTTTTATATTCTAAATGTGTCTCTACGTTTATCTTCAAGAATTGAATGATAATGGCGGCTTTTATACGGCCGTCAGATCTCGTTTCGCAAATATGTGCAAAAAATTAAGATAATTTAGTCATTTCCATTTACTCCTCCTATTCATTCATTCATTTCTAGGGCTTCTCAACTTTTTTGTTGGAAGAGCTCAATTTAGATTACAAAATTTCAATACTAAAGTTTTTGATTGTATTATCAACTTTGGTAATATTCTTTTTAACTACATGAACCCGTTGGTAAAATACTAACTTTTGATATAATTTAGATTGGAAACGCATTGATGTAAGGATGAGCAATCAAAATGAAAGCAAGTATTGCCTTAAAATAGGAATTGGCTGATATTACGTAGTTAAATTTTTATTCGAAAAACGAGATGAGTAACGTATTGTGCTAAATTGAAGAGAGTCAACGTGAATCAATCAATTGTTTGTTCATTTTATAAAGAAATCGGGTGGATCCCTTTTCATTAGAAAAATAAGCTTGGTAAAAGCATTTATTATACTTATCCATTACAAAACTTTGTATTACAAACTACATGAAAGAACTGTTGTTTACTTAATGAAAAGGGTAAATTTGAAATTGAGCAACAACTCAATTTTGTGAAATTAAAATCATTATGAGTACAACGAGTAATCTAACTTTCATCAACAGAATAGTAATACTCTAAAATGGCACGTGTACGCAACGCAGTACTCTACTTTAGTGAGAAAAAATCTCATTACAGATATCATTTAGGATTCATCAATCCCCGGAAAAAAACAAAAATTATTCTTTAATTGATTCACTCTGTTTTTCTGTTGTGAATTTAATGAAATATACCAATCATATTAGTTTGCCAATAAACATGTTTATAGCAGGCTCATTTACAGCCAGACAAATTCAAATGGGGTTATGTTATATTACACATCAGCGAAAGTATCAATCAGTCCATATCCCTCCCTAATGAAGGGCTGAGAAAGGCTGGCGTATTAAGTACCAACTTAATTTGGAGTCTGCAATATATTTATGCATGAATCATCATCATCAGTTGATTGTTGATATTATTTTTTACAAGTACAGCTAAAGAGTCAAACACCTCTTGTAAATAAAATATAAGGGCTTCTTCGAAGAAGAAACCGAGTTAAAAAAATGGAGCATAAGAATTTTTACACGGAAGGATGCAGGAGGACTACGTGCTTCATATTCAGACCATTGTGCACCCGTTCCTGTATACATTATAGTTTGATGGCAGAGTGACGTTGATGATTCCAATCATCAACACAATGAACAATGTACCACTTGTGTGTTCATTCAAAATGTCTCTCCACCAGTTAAGTGCTGATGACTTGACTAGAAAAAACATGAGCGGAAGTTGGTAAGTGAAATGCATAAATACTCCTACTCCTACGTGATGTGCACACCTACATAAAATATTCATATAGCTCCTAGAAAACCCTCGTCTCGTCTACAATCTCTAAGCTAACAAGTATGCCTAGTAATGAAGTCATCTCATGAGCGCATTGATGCATAAACTAAATGAATACCAGAGGAATAACATACTTTTCAAAAAAAGGGGTTTCAGTTTTAGAGCAAATGCTCTCAATTAACCAGTACTAATATGCAACTTGAAAGGGATATAAGAAACCTTTCCATTTTAGGATTGTATTACGTTACGGGAGCAATAAATAACCCATCTACATTACATATTGCTCGTTTTTGAAGAGGGTAAAATTGAGATGATGAAAACAAGTGTACAGCTCAAACACAGCCGTTTGTCAGTTATCGGAATGCTTTCCGCTGTACTGGCTTTAAAGGAAAATTGAATACGAAACAATCGGAAGTGTTTGTTTCAAAAAATCATGAACAAAACATGTGCACATATGGCTGCACTCTTTTAATCTATTCATATACACATAAACAACATTTTTTATGAAGTTTTGAGCTAAATAGATCACCCTGTCTGTTTCAAGCTTTGCTCTGACAGTAAAAAACAAAGTTTACAACAGTTGATGCAGGGCTTTTAAAACCACTTGCGAGATAACGAACAAAAATGCCCAGTCGGTTTGTAGCTCTATTTTCGCCACGAAAATGAAAATGGTTTTAGTAATTTTTCGACAGTTTGTTTACACCAAATTTTATGTTTTCATCATTATTTAAAATATTCCCTGTTGCTGTAGGCTTTGAAAATTGCCTCAAAGTGGTTTGTTATTTTTATTGAAAAGTAGGTTACACTCTTCAACACTGTAGGCAAATGGTTGATGGACACGACACGAATATTTATGTAATACGCAGAGTGTTTTGTATGCTTTTCATTTTAATGGAACATACAAATTGAGAAAATTGAGCTTTGTCAGCTGCAGAGACATCGGTGGCTTAACGTTCTTCGTTACACAATTCAATTACGCTGCAACTTTTACCTAATATAATGTTTGCTTTTCAACGATTGGTTATTTCAACTATACGCAATGAGGATAATTTTGAACACTTTGTCAATTTCAACTCCGACTTTGTCACCTGAACAAACGAGTAATTTCATTCACCTTTCAAACACTACAACAGCAGCAACTGACGCTAAAATTGCTGTTTCCTTAAACTCGTCACAACTTTATTCTCTAATATTTATATATAATAAATTAAATATATTATATATAAAATTTAATATTATATTTTTATTTAATTATTATATAAAAAAAATTAATAAATATAAAATAATAATATTTAAATATATTAAATATATTATTAAAAAATAATATATATACTTATTATATTTTTATATTATATAAATTTTTAATAATATTTTAATTATAATATTAAAATATTAATAAATTATATTTTTTATTAATAATATAAAATTAATATAAATTTATTTAATATATAATATAATTTAATTTATTACAAATACATCTAATTAATGATATATAATTATATTAATTATTTTAATAATATATAATTATTATTAATATTATATTATTTATTATTAATTATATTATAATAATAATATAATTAATATTATATTATTATTATATAAATAAATATTTATATAATAATATATATTTATATAATTTTTTTATTTATTATTATTATAATTAATTAAA